>APFE031730591.1:0-13862 GCA_000404065.3 Pinus taeda | reverse complement strand
AAAGTATAGAAGTAAAAATTCAATCTGAGGATAAAGCTATTACTTTATTGTGCTCGTTGCCCGAGTCATGGGATCATTTTGTTACTTCTATAAGTCTTAGCTCATCAGAAACTATTGAGTTTGATGATGTAGTTGCATCTTTATTATCAGAAGAAACAAGGAGAAGGTCGCACTCAGAAACCTCTACATCAGAAGCTATGATGGTTAAAGGTTGTTTGAAAGAAAGACGCCCTAGGAGACCGAGCAACTCACGTTCAAAGTCGAAAAGGAAGAAGAGTAAGCTAAAGTGTTGGTTTTGTGGCAAATCAGGGCATTTAAAGAAGGACTGCTGGAAGCGACAACAACAAACTTCAAAAGCAGATTCTTCAACAGAGAAGGAGGCAAATACGACAGATACAGGTTCGGCATCTGGTTCAGGTATGAGTGATGAAGTATTATCAATTAATGTGTCAAATGATGGTCAACATTGGCTGTTAGATTCTGGTGCATCAAATCACATGTGTATTCATAAAGAATGGTTTAAGACATATAAATCAATTAATGATGGAATTGTGTACATGGGTAATGATGTAACATGTAATATTGTGGGGATTGGGAGTATACAACTACAAATGTTTGATGGGACAATTAGAATATTCACTGATGTGAGGCATGTACCAGATTTAAGGATAAATTTGATTTCATTAGGATATAAAATTGTAATTCAAGATGGAGTAATGAAAATTTACAAAGGTATTTTACTAGTTATGAAAGCTAAGAAGGTAGGAAATCTATTTCAGTTAGAAGGAGGTACAGGATCAAATTATGTGTCTATAGTGTCTGAACATGACAATAGTTCTATTCACTTATGGCATCAAAGATTGGGGCATATGAGTGAAAGAGGGTTAAAAAATTTGGTTGAACGCATGTTAATTCCAAATCTAAAATCTGGAAAGTTAGATTTCTGTAAGAATTGTCTGTTTGGAAAAAAAATTAAACAAAAGTTTAAAACAGACAAACATACTAGTAAAAAAATACTTGACTTTATCCATTAAGATGTCTCGGATCTAGCCCCTACAACCTCATATGGTGGTTCGTCATATTTTGTATTTTTTATTGATAACTTTTCTAAGAAAGTGTGGGTCTACATGTTGAAAAGGAAGTCTGATGTTTTTTCAGTGTTCAAGCAGTTTAGAGCATTGGTAGAAAACAACACTGGTAGAACAATAAAGTGTTTAAGAACTGACAATGGTGGTGAGTTTACTTCCAAGGAGTTTGACATCTCTTGCAAGGATGCAGGGATCGAGAGACATAAGAACATGGTTTATACTCCTCAGCAAAATGGAGTTGCTAAATGCATGAATAGGACTCTTCTAGAGAGAGAAAGGAGTATGCTGAGTAACATTGGGTTGCAAAAGGAGTTGTGGACGGAAGTGGTGGCAACAACTTGTTATGTGATGAACCGATCTCCATCGACGGCAATAGGCTACAAGATTCCGCAAGAGGTATGGAAAGGTCACCGTTGTAACTATTCTAAACTCAGAGTGTTTGGTTTTAATGCATATGCTCTAGTGCCTAAACATCAATGAACTAAATTAGATCCAAAGTCTAAAAGATATATCTTTGTTGGGTATGGTGTTGGAAGAAAGGGATATAGATTGTGGGATCCTACTACCCGCAAAATCATCATCAACAGAGATGTAAAGTTTAATGAATCCTCTCTTCTACAGTTAGATGTAGATAGTAGATTGAAATAGGATGATGTATTTGGTTTTTAGGACATTCAGTTTGATAGCATTTCTAATGATAGTCATGATGACCATTGTTCATATACTAGTCATGAACAAGTTTTAGAATCAGAACATGAAGAGGGTTCAGGTATATATCATGAACAGGTCTCAGATACTGATCATCAAGAAGTTCCTACAAATGGTAGTCAACCAATCGAGGAAGCGCCAGAAACATCCTTAAGGAGGTCGACAAGAATCAAACGGCCACCGAGAAGGTATGATGATTATGTTACTTCAGTTGCATTTACTGCTAATGACAATAAACCTCTGTGCTATCAGGAAGCAATAGAAGGTTTGAAAAGTGACAAGTGAAAAGAAGCCATGAAGGACGAAATGATGGCCTTGGGTAAGAACAACACATGGGATTTGGTTGAGCTTCCGAAAGACTGGAAAACTATGGGGTGTAAATGGGTTTTCAAGCTGAAACGTGGTGTGAATGATACGGAAGATAGGTACAAAGCGAGGCTGGTTGCAAAAGGATTCTCTCATAAAGCCGGTATTGACTTCATGAGATTTTTTCACCAGTGGTTAAAATTGTTTCAATTAGAATTGTATTAGCATTAGTGGCTTTGCTTGATTTAGGGTTGCAAAAATTAGATTTTAAGACTGCATTTCTACATGGAGACCAATGAGGAGATTTATATGGAACAACCGGAAGGGTTTGTTCAGCATTGCAATGAGAAATTTGTCTGCAAGCTCAAGAAGTCATTATATGGCCTGAAGCAGTCGCCTCGCGAGTGGTATAAGAAGTTTGATTCTTTCATGTTAAGTCAGAAATATGTTAGAAGTGAATATGATCATTGTGTTTATTTTAAGCAATTTAAAAATGGCATATTTATTATCTTAGTATTGTATGTTGACGATATGCTTTTAGCAAGCAAAAGCATAGAATAAATCAACAGGTTGAAGGCTCAGATGGCAAGGACATTTGATATGAAAGATTTAGGAGCAGCAACACAGATTTTGGGCATGGAGATTTTCAGAGACAGGAGCAATGGTAAGCTATGGCTATCATAACAGAAGTATATTGAGAAAATACCTTTGAGATTTGGTATGAATAATGTGAACCCTGTGTCAGTTCCTTTCACTTCACATTTCAAGCTTTCTTCGAGTTTATGTCCTAATACAAATAAAGAAAAGGATTATATGTCTCGAATTCCATATGCCAATATAGTAGGGTGTTTAATGTATGCGATGGCTTGTACTCGACCAGACATTTCACATGCAGTTGGGGTTGTCAGCAGGTATATGGCAAATCCGGGTAAAGAACACTGGTCAGCAGTGAAATGGATGCTTCGGTATTTGAGAGGCAAAAGTAGTTATTGTATCCCTTACAATAAGAGTAGTGAATTTGTTTGCGGATATATTGATTCTGATTTTGCAGGTGATTTGGATAAGAGAAACTCAACATCAGGGTATGTCTTTACTCTTGCAGGTGGAGTTATTAGCTGGATGTCAAAGCTACAAAACATTGTTTTTTTATCTACTACTGAAGCAGAATACATTGCTGCTTCTCATGCTTGCAAAGAAGCGATTTGGCTGAAAGGGTTGTTTGGTGAATTTGGTAGGTTGCAGGACAACATCAAGCTATTTTGTGACAGTCAAAGTGCAATACATTTGGCTAAGAATCCAGCCTATCATAGTAAATCAAAGCATATACCGATCAAATACCATTTTGTAAGAGAGGTTATCACTGAAAGGGGAATTTCTTTTGAAAAGGTGCATACAAAGGAGAATTGTGCAGACATATTCATGAAACCAGTTTTGTTAGAGAAGCTACGCTAGTGTTCGGCTTCTCTTGGCTTGCAGAAAAGATAAAGTAATAAAAAAACAGGTCATTAGGCTAATTGTTGTCAAGGTGGAGATTGTTGATATTTAAGGTGGAGATTGTTGAGATTTTCTGTTTTAATAAAATAGGAAAAAATCTTAGTAGGTGACAACAATAGGAATTTGTTGCTAGATTAGCTCGAGGTTGTTGGGAGGGAGTTAATACATCCTAAATTTGATGTGAGAGGGTTTATAAGGTAGTTAGATTCTCCTTGCTATAAAATAGGTATCCATACGGATTGTTTTTTGGGTGTGAGAGTTTGTGAGGAAGTGATTAATTATGTAATCCCCTGTTTGATTAATAAAGATTGTCGATGCCTATGTTTGGTGGACTTAACACAGATTGGTTGGGTGAACCACGTTAAATTGTTGCGTCTCCTGTGCATGATTTATTTACTGTGTATATTGTTTTATTTGCTTGCTACACATATTTGCCTCTAACACTTATAAAATCTGGTCCGTGTTTATCACTTTATAAGCATGACAAATGTGAAACTTAAAATGAAATATTTGAATGGAAAACACTGTAATTAGCTCAATAAATTCTGATGGTAGCGAAGATGGACTTACAGGTGGGCTGGGTAGGTGTACTGGGTGGGAGTCAATACCGATCCGCGATAACTTTACAAAAGACTTGTCGAAAACAGATGCAAACCTTGATGAACGGAAGTTTTGTATGAGAACTACACAGAGGATTTCAAGAGATATGCAGAGTTAACAACAGTTTTCAATATAGAGTTGTATATAGAATAGACAAATATAGGTTGCGTGTCCATATTGTATATAAGAGAGGCACTCAACTATGGGCGTGGTCACGATTTTGTGTTTTTTAATTGCCGATAATGTCATGGGGATAAATATGCAATTTTCATTGACCGAGTGATAAAGGGTGCTGATGTCATGGCATTTCAGTTTAAGTAGATGGAAAAAAAGTCGGTTAGAATATAAGCAAGGTTTACAGAAGTTAAACCCTAATTTGTTGCATCTGTGAATCTGATTTGTTTGGTAAGTTTTGTTGCTCACATTGAATTTTTCTGGGAAACGAATTGGGAAAAAAGGAATTTAGGAACAAAAATAAATTGCACTCGTGCGGCCAAAATTTCAACATATTCCCAAGATACTCCAACATGTTTCCTATGTTCTATGTTAAGCATCATTTCCCAAAATCACTTGAAACCTAAATATATAATGTCGATTTAAGAGACTTAAACTGAGTGGAGGGGATTATAACAATTCTGCCCAACCACCCCGGTTAAAATCAATTGACACTCGCATTAAATTTACAGTTTATTCAATATTTTCATTTCCATTTCGATTTCGTCTTTTCCATTTTGATGCGACATTCCATGCTTATCTTTACATATCGACCAAAATTTGTATTTGTGGTGATAATTTCAGACGAAACTTCTCCATTGTGATTTTCCATCATTGACCAAAGCCTATTCGCATATTTCCACATTCCACCGTCCGCCGCATTATGTGATTGGATTCGTATAAAGAATTTGGAAATAACCTTCCAATGTGTTTCAGTTGTAATATTTGTACTGTACGAATTATTTTTTTCCAAAAAACATGCCGGAAATTTCAATTGCGCTGCAGTACATTTTGAAAAGAGATGTCCATAATGTATGGATCCTCACGAATCCATGAACTCGATTGCAACTCAATTGTGAATGTTGGGAATATTTTTTAAACAATTAATTTTATTCATTTTCAAAATATTTTTTAATTTTACAATCAAAATAAATCCAAGGCTAATTAAAAACATGAATATGAAAATTTCCACTCTACTCCTAACAACTCACTTTCCAAAGCCATTGCCCGCAAGGAATTCTCATTTCAATTAAAAACATAAATATGAACATTTCCACTTTGCTCATAGCAACCCACTCTCCATCCAAAGACATCGTCCGTACACAATTCTTATTTCTTAATTTTAAGAATGATGAATTAAAATTTAATTCATCATAGTGTAATCACATGATGAATTAAAATTTAATTCATCATAGTGTAATCACATGACACATATGTAAGTATTATTTTCAGTACTCCCTCTTAATGCTTATAAGTAAACAAACACACACTACAGAACAATATTGATATTTGTCATATTTGTCTTGTATAGTCATTATTAGCACTCACATCCACTCTGAAATCTCATGGTTTCTAGTCTTTTCTTCACCACATTTTTGAGCTTCCCACTTGATCCATTTAAGGCATAACTACTTTAGACCATCATTGATATATTTTTTAGAATTGACGCTTTTAGACCTCCAAAAGCACTACGGGTCAGTCTCGAGGCTGAACCATCCTATGGAACTCCCACCATCTCTTGAACTCACTACCTTTCGATGTGTTCATCAATTATCTAAGATAGCATTATGGGTATAGAATGCCTTCACAGCTAATTCTACAACTTGAGCTCATATAAAATAACATGTATTGATACTTCTAGATCACAAGATTGATCTTATTAAAAACTACATATAACTAATGCTCTCAAAACACAACACTTCACATTATTTTATTAATAGTTCGTCCGTTCTTTGTAGTTTTTTATACATATCATCTCACAAATATAACAGTGAAATTGTTTAATACAACCTCCTTCATAGATCCATTAAAAAATTATACAACAGATCTAAGTAAAATCATAATAACTGTGTACACCGTTATATATCAAACTCACACCACACAATAACTCTAAATGCTTGTATTTGCCATCATATTTGTGCCCCTTTCTATCTTGATCTCCATAATTATGCTTGAATCAACCAACTACAGTCATTTGAAATAATTTATGATCTGATCATAAAAGGAAAAGAAAAATGTTCAACGAGGAGGCTCTTCATCCAAAAGTCAACTGAGCAACTTCGATTCCACGCACGACATGGATCCATCCAGAAACAACCAATTTCTGGCGACCTTAAAAAGGACACACATCAAGTTGAGCGGTAGAAATGAGTTCGAAGACAATGTGAGAGTGGTGTTCAACACCACAAATAATGTATTCGATGTTATATATTTCACGACGCTGCAATCTGGAGTAGTATTTGTAACATCCAACCAAACATTGATGTCGAGCACAAGAATGAGAGGACGGGTAAACACTTACAACATGAATCCGGATTCCTTTTTCGATTTCTGGCAGGCCATTGGCCATTGTCATGGATGGCATAGTAGGAATGACTAATCTTTTAACCCACATAGCACTCAAACAAAATCTCGAAGTTGGATTCACCAAGTTATCATGCCCTTCAAACGCTCTTGCTTAATTTTCGATGTAATTGATCTCACATAGTATTCACAATCGGCTACGCAGTGACTCTCAGCCACATGCATGATTCCTTGTAGATCCCAGCCACGCTCAACACCATTTACTCAAATCAGATCAACACACAAAAGAATAAAATTTACTCGCAACAACTACTCCACATAACACAATCTCTTACCATAATTTATTTACATAGAAATACATCTTCTTGGCCTCTCTTCAGTGAGTCAAGCTAGAACAGACTCTAATACTTTCAGTGAGTCAAGCTAGAAGGGGTTCTAATACCATGACAGTAAAAGTGAGAGAGGAGATATAGATTGTGCACATAACAGATCACACTATATTATTTTATTGATATCGATGGATAGATATATAGGATGGACACATATATAGGATAGAGATAACCAATTTCAATAATTCTAGATACTAAAAAAGTGGATCTACTTCAGATTCACAATGACAATTTGTAATCATATGACACATATGGAAGCATTACTTCCAATAATTGAAAGGGTAATATTTAATATGTAGAAAACTATGTACGATGGCCATTTACATGTGAAATAACAATCTTTATTTATATTTTTATATACCACATGAAAAAATGAATGATAAGTTGACAATAATTAATGAAGTTTAAATTTTAACTTTTTATTAAAATTCATTCAGCAAAATAATATAGATTCATCTTAACTAAAAAACAAGCATGCCCAATTGAGAATTAATTAGTTTGAAATGTAAAAAAAATTGTACAAGTGCAAAAACAAGTTTACGGGTGGAGAGGTTTGAGTTTCTCCTAACTGATTTTTATATATATATTATATATATATATATAATTATAATATATATTCTCCATAAACTTGTATATATACGCATGAGAAGTTTTGATTTCTCCATATATATATAATATATATATAATATATAAATATATATATAGTATATTCTATTTTGGAATCTATTAAACTTGATTTTTTTATTAATAAATGACTCAGATGCCTTCAAAATATCATTGTTTAAACATTCAAATTTAACTACATAATTTTAATTTTTCATTTCAACATTTTGTTATTACATTTTACTAGATTATTTTATTGATTTGGATATATATATATATATATCACCAAATTCAACAATTCTAGATCATAGAAAAATGGATCTATGAATTGAAGATGACATCACTATAACTCATGCACATGTGGAACAATATATTCTAGATTGACGCCAATGACAACTTGTAATCACATGACACATATGGAAGCATTACTTCCAATAATTGAAAGGATAATATTTAATCGGTAGAGGACTATGTACAATGGCCAATTTACATACTAAATGAACAGTCTTTATTTATATTTTTATATACCACATGCAAAAAATAATGATAAGCTGAGGATGACTGATGAGGTTTAAATTTTAACTTTTTTATTAAAATTCATTCAGAAAAAAATATAGATTCATCTTAACTAAGAAACAAGCATGCCACACCAAAAATTAATTATTTTGAAATGTAAAATTTTTGTGAGAGTGCAAAAAAAAAGTTTACACATTGAGAGGTTTGATACTTTGCATAATTGAGCATATGGCTTGAAAGTGAAAGTAAGCAGGCAAAATGCAAAGTGGGTTTTAGAAAGCATCACTCAACAACAGAACACCTCATTATGCTTAGGATCATTGTGGAGGAATGTCGCAATGATAAATCCAATCTCTTTTTTTGCTTTGTGGACTTTAGAAAGGCTTTCTATACGGTTCCTAGAACAACCTTTAGAACAAATTAGAAGAGCTAAAGGTTCCTTTTGAGTTGAGACCTGCCACTATAAGTTTATACGAGAATGTAATTGCCAAGTTAAAGAGAAATGAGGGGTGGTCAAAATATATTAAGTCTAATATCGAAGTTAAACAAAGTTTCCCCATGTCCCCTACCCTATTTGGCATTTACATCGACAAGCTAGAAGGTTGTTTAGAGGAAGCAGGATGTGCTGGCACTATCTTAGCTGGGATAGTCATCATCCTTCTTCTTTATGCTCATGATATTGTTCTTCTCATAAGGTGCCCATCTGATCTTGATAAACAACTTATACTTCTTAAGGATTTCTGCTCTACCATGGTTATGATTGTTAACACCGACAAAACAAAAGTTATGATTATTTTATGTATGATAATAGTAACTTGAAGGAAGTGCCTTCCTACAAGTGCCTAGGAATTGATATTCATCACAAGCTCAACTGGAACTATAGCATTGAGAAAAGGATTAATGGGGGGTGGAAAGCTTATTTTGGTCTTGAAAATAATTGTAAAACGAAAAACCTTGTAATGAGGGGTAGAAAGAAGTTCCTCTTTGAAACTTTAGTCACTCCAGTTATCTTATATGGATGTGAGGTTTGGGGTTGTAGCATCTCCAGAGAATCCTAGAGAAAGATTGAGCAAATCCAGAAGTGTTTTATAATGTATAACCTCAAAATTAAAAGCAACACACCCTATCCTATTCTCCTTATAGAAGTGGGTCTTTCCCCTATCGAGAGCCTAGCTATGACTAGGCTTCTGTTGTAGAAGCACATACCCAATAACATAGGAGACCATAGACTTCCTAAACTAGCTTTAAATCCCAGCCAAAACCACCTAAGGCACAAACGAGGTTGGTATAAAGACAGCAAGGCCTGATTAAACCATTGGGAGATCGACGAGAATGTTGCATTGCAAAACATTAATAACATTAATAATATTGTATCTTCTAAGTTCAAAGGAAAAATGTGGTGTGAGAAAGATTTAGCAGCCAAAAGAAAATTAATATATTATAAGGAGATCATTAAACACACCCTAGAAGATCAATGAAAAAATTTAATATAGCCAATATTAGAACGAACAATCATGAGCTTCATAGTGAAATGAGTCGTTGGGTAGTTCCTAAAATGCCATGGATGGAAAGGTTCTGCCATCTTTGTGAGAATAAGAAAATCGACGATGAGAATTACTTCCTCTTAGAGCACCTCATGTACAAGCACATTAGATCACAGTTTCAAAATCCTCATTGCAATACTGACCTTCCTAGTCTTTTACATTGTCAAAATTACAGTGAGGTCAGGAGGCCTCTCTCCAAGCTTTTTGGGCATAGGAATAAAATATTATATCAAACTAAATAATTCTTTTCTTTAGGTCTGATAGAACAAAGTTTGGTCTCGCTGGACGTTAACCATCATCATCATCACACACACACACATATATATAATAGTTAAATTCTATTTCTGATTATTTAAATTTTATTTTTTATTATATAAATGGACTCAATGCCTTCAAAAATATTTTTAAATACTCATATTGTAAATACTACATAATTTAATCTTTCCTTTCAACTAAATTTTATTACATTTTACTATATTATTTTATTCATCAAGATCGATAGATATATATTGGATGGATACATATATATATGATAGAGATCACAAACTTCAACAATTCCATATCCTAAAAAGGTGGATGTATGAATCGAACATGACATAACTATAACTCATGCACATATGAAATGATAAATTCTAGATTGAAGCCTCGGGACTCACAATGACAACTTGTAATCACATGACACATATGGAAGCATTACTTCCAATAATTGAAAGGATAATATTTAATATCTAGAGGACTATGTACGATGGCCAATTTACATACTAAATGAATAGTCTTTATTTATATTTTTATATACCACATGTGAAAATAGATGATAAGTTGACGATGATGGATGAGGTTTACATTTTAATTTTTTTATTAAAATTCATTCAACAAAATAATATATATTCATCTTAACTAAGAAACAAGCATGCCACACCCATATGTATATTCTATTTTTAAATGAAAATCTTTAAGAGTGAAAGAATAAACAGTTCATCGGCCATTGGACGAGGTTGGATTACTCTCCATAATGATTAGTATCTGTGTTTAGACTTATAGATAAATTTTCGATTTATTAAATAGTATTTTTGTTTGATTATATATAAATTGGGGTCAATGCCCTCAAAAGTATTTTTAAATATTCACATTTGTAGAATACGTACATCAATTTAATTGTGCTCATTTCAACAAATTTTATTACATTTTATAGAATGATAGTTACAAATATAGGATAGCCGAAAATGTGATACTAGGTGGAACAGTAGGTGTATAATATTTATTCATAGACCATATTAAAATCTTTTTATTAAAATTCTATGCACTACGAATATTATACCATGAATCTTTATTATAATTATATCAATGATTTATCGTTTATTTATATATATTTTTTTTAAATCACCATATTATTTTTCCATTAGGAATTGATGAATCACCTGCTTGTCTTAACCATGCTCCTTTATTAGTCCTTATTTTGGCAGGTAATATATTTTAATTATTTTCTTCTTTTTTTTTATTGCTCCCTCCATCTACTAGGGACTATAGAAATCACCTCACATTCAATAGGCCCTTGACATGGATTACTTAGCCAAGATTTTGTAACTTTCACCAGTTTTTTTAGAAAATGTTGAATATTTGCATTTTCTTGTAAACTAAAAAAAACTCTAATTTTAGTAAATCTTATTTTTAATATTTTATTGTCTAAATGAGTCTTGATGTGACATAATTCCTTTTGTGGAGGGCAATTTAATTTTAGTATTTTTTAGTGTCTCACAAAAAATTTTAAAATGAAAAAGAGAATAATTTTCTAAATGACGATTACATCGGTGAGTGCTTTGACACTCACATTGATACTAGCGTTGTTAGTCTAACACTAACATTGATGCTATTAGCCTCAAAATATTAGTGATTTCTTAGATACTTTACATAAGTGAGTAGTGGGGGGACATTTGCAACTGTTGTGAGTTGTGCAGGGAATGAGTGTGCAAGAGGAATACATGTGTAGAGGAAGAAGAAGATTTTTTTTGGATAGTTGAAGTTATTTTAAATTTAAGTATAAACTTTAATTTTCATTTTAAACTTTTACACATTTATCTATGCGAAACAAAAAGTGTATGGAGTCAAGGATGTGTACAACATAAAGGATGTGTGGAACAACGGGTATGTGTAGGAGAAATGGTGTACTGAGGGAATATCTGCACGGAAATAATAAAATTTATCCCAAAAACATGAAATTATTTTAACATTAAGAAAAATATTTGAAGTAACAAATTACACAAATAATTGGGAAATAAAAATATGTTAGAACAATTAACATATTTTTTCAAAATAAATTTTTACACATTGGACTATGTAGAACAATATTGCATGGATTCAGCGATGTGCGTAGAGTAAATTATGTGTGGAATAGAGGAGTTCATGGAAGAGAACGAGTGTGTAGATATAGTACATGTGTAGAGAAAGAACATAAATTTTAATTTTAATCTAAATTTTTTTCCCATTTACATGAAATCATTTCAACTTTAACGAGAAAGTTTAAAATAAAAAACTGCAGAAATAAGTGGGAAATTAAAAGCTAATGCAACAATTCATTTTTCTTTTTCCATCTTAAACTTTTATATATTTAGCTCTACAAAGAAAGAAGTGTATCAAGCCAATGATTTGTGAAAATAAAAGCATATGTGAAACAAGAGGTATGTGTGGGAGAATAAGCATCCAAAGGGAATGCATGTGCATAACAAGAACATACATTTTTGCTACATACATGAAATTATTTTAACTTTACAAAAAAAATAAATATATTTATAGAAATAATTGAGGAATCAAAATTTATTGTAACAATTAGCATATTTTTTCATTTTAAACTTTTATATATTCCACTATGTGGAAAAATAGGTGTATGTAGCCAACAATGTCTCGAAGTAAAGGATATATAAAAGAATGGGTATGTGTGAGAGAAAATGTATGTAAAGGGAATGCATATGTTGAACAAGAAGAAACAATATTTTCTGCACACACAAAATTATGATAGATTTATGCAGAAACTTTAAAATAAAAAACTACACAAATAATTGGGAAATCAAAAGTTGTTGTAACAATTAACATATTTTTCATTTTAAACTTTTAGAAATTAAACTATGTTTAACAACAAGTGTATGGAACCCATGATCTGTGCAGAGTAAAGTATGTGTTAAACAAGGTGTATATCTATGAGAACATGTGTGCAAAGGGAATCTATGTAACGAACATGAACAAAAACTATTTCCACACACATGAAATTATTTTAACTTTGGAAAGAAACTTCAAAATAAAAATCTCCACAAATAGTTTCCAAATCAATAGTTAACATATTTTTTCATGTTAAAGTTTTTCACGTTTAACTATGTGGAATAACAGGGGATATGTGTATGATAATAGGAGGGGAGGATGTGCATGTGTGGAGTGATAATATAAACTATTTCATGCACCCATATAATTGACCTTTAACTAGAATTTTCAATAATCGGTGCTCATGGCTGCTCAATAATGGATGTTATAATAAATAGTCCCTACCAGTTCTAAAGAATACGTAAATTTCCTCATGGTCAATAGTCCATTGACTGTGGATTACTTTTCCAACCTTTTATGACTTATTTCTTGTCGGAATGACATTTGTAGAAGATTTGACTCATGATTTTTAACGATGTTGCATTAGAGGAAATTTCACCCTAAAAGTGCACATGAAATTTTCATGTCATAATATGTAAACCATTCAAAATCCTTTAATTTAAAAAGTGGTACATGTAAATATTTTGGTGGGAAAGGAATAATGTTTCTCTTTTTGTAATTGTCTCTTTGGATTATTTATTTATAGGTTTGCCCCAATGTCAAGTGTAGAAACTTGTTGGATGCAGACTTAAATTCCACATCCAACGAGTAACCATTATGTATACTTTTGAGAAGATCCACATTGATAAAAAAATGAATATACATTAAAAAACATGCTGAACACATTTTTTCATGTACCTTCAAATTTTATCAATATGCATCTATACAAAATAATGAATAATGAGTACACGTTGGATGTAGAGCTTAACTCCACATCCAATGAGTTTCTACACTTGAAATTTGAGTAA
>APFE031730582.1:4093-59557 GCA_000404065.3 Pinus taeda | reverse complement strand
ACAAGTGTTTTGCACAGAGAGGTGTGCAATGGTGCGAGATGCATGAAGATGTTGCAGTAGCGCAGATGTCAGAGAGGGAGCACTTGTCAGCAGCAAGAAGAGCTTCAGCATCAGAGTATGTTTCTAGCCCAACAGGGAGGTCAGTTGGGAGGTGCAGTGCGGATGTAATGCCGGGAGATAGAACCAGCAGCAGCATGGATGCAGTCAGAGATCAAGGTGACAGAGGCTAGAGCAGTCAGATATTGAAGAGCACAGAGATGCAGAGTTTTCAGTCGACAGATGCAATAGCAGTCAGAGACTTTGATGATAGAGCAAGTGGACCGGCCAGATGTGTTGCATGCAGAACATTCTAGAGTTACAGGATCGGGTTTGAGAGGAAGCCTTTCTTGTTGAGAGGGAGTGTTGAAAAGTGTGCAACAGGAAATGCTTGTTGAGAATGCAACAAGATGATGGAGCTTAGTGGAAAGGAGTCGCCTTCACTAAGTGGGCCCGCAGGCTATTTTTGGCGCAAGTCTATTTTTAGACTATGTCTATTTTTAGACATATGGATCATGTCTATGGATTGCAGGTTGCTGTTTATGGATGATTGATCAAGTTGGGAAAATAGATGGACTTCTATTTTTAGACCACAGCGGAGTGACACCACAGCGGAGTGACTGCTCAGTCTAAATATAGAACAGTCAAATATTATTAGCTCATACTAATATTTAGACTATAAACTTTGTCTTATTCTCTTGGAGCACTTCAGGATGAGCTACGGATGTGGTACATGCAGATCCCAGAAGGAAATACGTGGTTACCTATGGGATGACTAATATTTGCATGCAGGACTTCAGTTAGAACTCAAGTGAGTTGAGTTTAGTGGACTGGAGGTGCAGTTGATGGAGTTGTGTTCAGTTTAGCTTTGTTAAACTGGTTGTATTTAGTCTAACTGGAAAATAGACTAGAGATGAGTTGGGTGAATTAGTTATTAATTAATTCACAAGTTATTAACTCATAATGCCACTATAGAATACATCAGTTAACTCAGTTGCATGTCAGTGCATGTTCAGTTCAGCAAGGACAGGTGTTAGAGGATCAGATTGCTATCAGTTGTGACTATAGTTGTGCACTAGATCTTGCACAATCAATGGATTGAGTATTTCCAATGAGGATTTCATGGTATATCCAAGGGAAATACGAATTTGGATTATTCATTCATCAGTATTCTCATGCAGGATTGCGCAGTGGAGGCAGGCAAGCAGTGGAAGAGATTTGGAGATCAGATCTGAGCTGTATTGTGTGTAACAGAGGTGGAGATACTTGTGAGAAGTATTATGCTGTGTAATGTTACATGACTCAATCATTAATATACAGATAGTTGGGGTTTTTAGCGAGATGCTTTCCCCGGGATACATACTGTGTTAATGTGTGAATGCTCTTGATGTTTTACTGTTATTGATGCTGCTATATTGATGATCAACGTAGAGGAGCTTATGTATTGTGTATGTTTTCCGCAATAGTACATGATCAGGATAATCTCCATTGAATATGTGTTAAATTATTCAAAATTTCTACATATTTCTCAAAGTACAATGTCTCTTTAATCATGAGGCTTCGTCAAAATCTTTCAGTAACTCTTCTAATTGAGTCAATTGTCTTCACTTGATCCTCTCCCTCTTACTGGGAGAACCTTCAAACTATTCTTTATTTCTACAATCACATTCTTCCATCTTCATGCTTTACTATGTTCTTTCATTCTTTCATCTACTTTCAAGTCTTGGGAAGTTCTTATAATTGATCTCCAAATTTTATTACAATCCCATGAAAGAAGAAATATACTTGAGAAAAGTACAAAGATAATAGCAATAGTAGTAAACAAGTAGAGGAGATGTAGAGTAATTATATTTTGAGAAAATTCTAGGTCATATTACTATTTTCACCATCTTTTACTCATATCAACAAGATGTCATATCTTTCATTTCCAAGAGCTATGGTTTCTTCATGTTAGCAGAAAATGACCAGTCCTAAGGTTTGTCCTTAGGGTCTTCTAATTCAAGTATTTGCTAGGGTTTACCAATCCTATATGCTTCAATTTCCAAATCCTTCAAGACCTTTCATTCTTTAAAAATCACAATTTCTACAAGTACACTAATGTGTTAGCTTCAAACCCTATAAAAACCTTCTATACATGATATAGAATTGATTTCATTCCTTGATTTCAAAATCCTAGTCTATAAATGTAACTAAAAGCTAACATATCAATGATCTCTAAAATATATCTACACATGCCCTATTTATGATGCATTATTATCTTTCAGGAGATCATTAGATCATTATGTATACTCTAATTTATTGAAAATATACACAATTTATATGTACCTTTTTCAATATTACCTTATCCATCCTTGCAGAGATTTGATCTACATCATTTGACATGTTTCATATTTCTCCAATAGAGATTCCTTAGACTTTTAGCCATCGAACCACACAGTTTTTTTTTTAGCTACTTGCAATTTCCTTTGTCTTGGTTCATAGAATTTACACATTCATTTTTATAGAGGAAGGTCAGTCTCTACATACTCTTCATGCCCTTTTATATATGCCTCTCAGGCTTCAATATCAGACAGGTTGGATTCATGGTGTAATTCATTCTTCTTTTATGTATAGGAGGGTAGCACAGTTGCTTCACATACTTGTGCCACAAAGATGAGATTCATATAGCTTCAGATTCCTTGTATCAATCCTTTATACAAGGAGATATAAAACACCTCTTAAATTGATAATTCAACTCCTTAATAGTTTGGATCTTTACCACAGAGTTTATACAAAGTTTATGCCTTTAAATACATAGGTGATTTTCATAGTTTCATTCTCTTTGCCACAGACTTTTGGTTCAACAAGGTGAACTTTCAATGAGCTACAATATCCCAATTCTATCCCCCGTGAAGATTTGTAACGATGTAAACTTCAGATCAAATCTTCATACATGTCACAGATGAAAAACTTTTGTTCTTTGCATATGTCATGGAGTGGCACCCCTCATACTTTTGCACATGCTACTACTGAACTCAAATTCTTTAATGACTCAAAATTCTTGGATGCCATTGTATAGTTCATATCTTGAACAAATGTTATTTTTATTATAGACGCCTTCATAAAGATACCTTTCTTGTTTATTTTGGTTACTTTTCCACAAATCTGGATATCGTACATGGTGTTCTTCTAAACTATCATAGAGACGCTCAGACTAGTCACAAATTCAAATGTCACTTAAACAAAGATGAGGCACAATATGGTATAAGTTTCATTTTTTTTTAGTTACAATTCATTTTCCAAGGATATATATCACAGTTCTTTAACTCGAGTAGTCCTTCAAATATTGGATATCATTATATATGTTGCCATAGGTGACTCACAATAATCTTAGAGAAGTTCCAGAGGACTTGATCCACTTTGCAGAGGTATAAAGCCATAGGTATGCACTATGGACCTATTCCTCAAGTGCTAAATTGATTCTTCACCAAGTGACAATTGTTCTCATAAATTATGTCTCGGGCTTGTCCATAAGATGTTATAGAAAAGGTTATTTTAAGGAACTCACATACTATAGAAGTACAATGCCACTGTCTCATTTTGGAATTAGTATTAGCATAACCATAGGAAATCACATTAAATATGTCACAAGAAATTTGCATCTTAGAAAGAAATATGCCACATAGTCTCACATGATAATAAGAGAGATATGTCACATAGCTTCCATCAAACGACCACAAAGATTTGGATATTTGCTATAGACTTTGGTCGATGTCACAAAAAGTTCAAATCCTTAAAAGTGTGATTAAATAAGTATAATCCTTTGCATTTCATGGGGGGGAGTGCCACTATATATCTTATGCCATAGAGGTTACAGAACTTAGAAATTCAAATTGTCACGAGGGTACATATATTATTCCTATCTTTTCACTTCGACCTTCTATACTCCTTGAGCAAAGGATGATAGGGATTAATTGTGACTACTATTATAGGTGACCTATGCTTTGTCTTGATATTCAGATTTAAATAGAGCAGTGTCTCTATTTCGGACCTCCTTGACATACCTTAAATGCTACATATTCCATACTGTTGTCTCAATTTTGGATCAACAAATTCTTACCACAAAGCTCAGATAGGAATCACAGACCTTGATCAAGCCACCACAAATATTTGGATCACTACTATAGGTGTTATTTCTTCATGTTGATTTTCTTGCTTCTTAGATCTTTTCTAGCTCCAATACCATGTTGAAATTCAGATAGATGATAGAATTTCATATTATGGTAATTACTTTTGATTGATATGCATTCTTTTCTTAGTATTTACTTGTTTAGTTATGTCATAAAGTAATTACACATTACCAAAATATAGAGAACGTAATTCACAAGAGACAAGAGACACCATAAATTAGGCTCCAAGCCATGGAAAAACTAACAACAATCCTTCTCTTATAGAATCAAATCAAAATGACTAGATCTACCACCAAAAACACAAAGTCCAACCCTCCTCTAAGTCACCTCCACATGCAAAGTCAACATAGGTCAAACTAGTCACTTTCCTAAAATTTCGCTCATGAAATTTCGACCCCTGAAATTTTGGGCCTACAACAAGCTCTGAGATTCAACCTTCTCTCACTAAAATTCTTCCTCATGTATGAGCTATTTCTTTCCTTCTTCTCGATTTTTTTACTCATTTGGGTGCAGAATATGTATATGATGATGAGTGAGTGTCCCTCAAAGTGATCAAATTGTCTTATATATATATCTATATCTATATTATATTATATATATATATATAATATATATTATATAATATATATATATATATTATAGAAAAAATATATATATTATATATAATATATATATCTATCCTATCTATATATAATAATATATTATATATATATAGTTTTTGGTTAGGAGAGAATTGGTCTTTAAGATAAATAATTTACATCTATTTTACTCATTGAATAATCTGATTTTTAAGTGTAAAATTTGAGAAAAAAATATATGTGAAAAAACTTGATCCCTTATATTAATAGATAGGGTTAACTTGATTCATGCTAGTTATGAACTGCAATATACTAGTTATATAAAACTATATATGATATAATTTTGTTTTTGATGTTGAGAAAATAAGATTTATCCTGTTTTCTAAATTACAACTTTATAATAAATATATTTAATATTTTATTCTTGAAATTCCCTACTTCACAATGGATAAACTCCACAAAAACCCTAAAACAACTAGTATATGTATTGTACATGTGAAATAAGTACTCAAATCGATTGAAATATTCATGCGTTTTCCTAATCGTAGAGAATACAATAATTCATAATTTGGAAAGAAACCCAAATAGAGTTAATCATACTAAAAAACGATGAAGTATCTGAACACTTCGTGTATATGTAGAGGTATTTCATTTCATGAGATTATCTTCAATAATCCTCAAATTTTGTTTGAAGGTCTTCTGTGTCCCCAAAGATGGAGAAATCTTCCTGCATGATCATGCTTTACCAAACAAATTCGGTTAATATATATGCATATGAACTAATTTGTATTTTATTATTTTTTAATTAATCAAATTTTTATATTTTTTAAGATAACATTATCTAACATTAACATGACAACATCTTCCCTATACTGGGTTGTAGAGCACTTTTGAGCACAATCAATTGGAATTTTGACAATCTCTTGCAATTAATTACATGGCCTCAGACTTGTATTTCACTTCTAATTCAAATCACTACACAATCACTACTCATCTAAGAAACTAAAGAGACATATTACACATATTATTTATATATTTTACTTATTTTTTGGTTTCATGTATAGGATTAAAGATTAGATATTATTAAAAATATATATAACTTTATTGGATGTAGCTTTAGCAATGATAATAATAAATATTGGTTTTCTTGTTAATATTATTTAAGTTAAAACTATATATATTTTTTAAATATAATTTTAGTACTTTTTTAATTGGTTGGGAGTTTGCATTCTTTATACATAATGAACATATTATAAAACCTAAAACATTTAATAGGAATATAATTTTGTTCTCTTATAAATCACCAAAAAAGATTTCAAATAACCAACTTTTATTTAGTCGAGAAGTGTTCTATAGCCTAGTATGGTGGAGATGTTGTAATGTCCATAATCAGTATAAACATTCAATGTTAGCTCACTATGGGAGAGATGTTGTAGTGTTCTTAAAAAGAAACATTAAATCAAAGAATAATAATAACATAACATAATGTTGACTCAATTAAAAAAGTAATAAAAATAATAAAGCGATTCAATTCAATTTGTTGTATTGTAATTTCATTTTTATTAATAAAATTACATAATATGCATATCACATTAAAAAAATAAATTGTAAACATTATAAAACGTGTCAATGTTGCATATTTATGTAGCTATATATATTATTAAGACTTTAATAAAATTAAAAATAAGAATATTTGCAGATATAAAGATGTGCAAATTATATAATATAAATGATATTATTAAGAATAAGAATAACCATTTTAACTTTGGATCTAATGCTAAGAGACATCCAATTTCTCCATATATAAAACTTTCTTTAAATTTTGCACTCAAAAAATAGAAAAAGATTTACATTTGCTTAATAAATCTAATAAAAACATTTAATAATATTATAATATAATTAAATATTTAATTATATAATAAAAATTAAGCTATAAATTTATATATTATAAAATTTTTTTTGCCTCAAAATTATTATGTATTACATTGATTAAACAAATTAATACATGTATTTTAAAAATATAAAATATAAATTAATATCCTATACTCCTATCTAAAACCAAAATCATGATCTAACTCTAAAGTACCTTTTCGGAAGAAATTCTTCCCTAATTTTGAATGGGGAATATGCTACAACATTAATGGGGCATGCCTCGATACACCTTTTCTCTCCCCTATTTATTCCATAGAAAGAACTCTCATGCATGCCATCATGCATGCGATTTACGCCGGGTTAATTTTTATTATTAACATTGTATTTGCTTTGATGCAAGATCCTCCCATATTCATATCTGACCTAGCTTGTTTTTGTTGTGGAAGGTAACTTGGGGAAGTTGGGAAGGGAGAGTGGATTCAAAAGTGGCAAGGAAGGTGTTAGGAGTAGATGGTTGGGTGTGAAATAGAGTAAAAAAATGATTAAAGAAAAATTTGATAATTTTAATAATTGAGGTTATTTATAGTTTTATAGGTTATTGATTTAGTTTTTTTATTTACTTAGAGAATTAATTGTAAAATATGAAAAATTAATTAAGGTAGAGGAAAGAATACAAGAGGGGAAGAGAGATTGAGCGAATGGCGAATTTAGGAGAACACCGTAAGGGTTTAGGGTAAAACCTTAGGATTTACTACAACATCTCTTCGCATGCACCTAGAACTGGGCAACCGACGACCAATAGTTTCTCCATTTCCATTGCAGTTGCATCTGTCTCCATCTGCCGACGGTAACTACTAGCAGCATGGGCAATTCTATGGATGTCGAGGAGCTCGATTATACCAAGGACCCTTTCCCTGACCATGTCATTTTTGGAAACCCTAATCTCATTTCACTGGCATCTGGCTCACCTCCCCCGTCTGGTGCTGCTCTGTCAATTTCTACGCTGGTGGTTTCCTTTCCGGGGCACAGTACAGCTCCTCCGTTTATCGGGTCACTTTCTATTGAATCTCCTGCTCTGGATTGCCCCTCTTTATCTCCCAGTACTCTCCATTTTCTCACTACAAATACTCCTCCCTCACCCTCATTGGACCCTAATCCACCGATAGACCATCTCCATCTGTCCACTTCGACCATTTTCTTTGCGTTGCCTGAAGATCTTCATGCACCTGAGGCTCCAAACCCTCCCATTTCTGCACACTCTTTGTCGGGCTGCTTTGAAACCCCTGCCGTAAAAGTCAGCCCTGTGACCCATACCTCTCTGGAAGGTTCTTCCAATTCATTTGCAGATCATCCATCTGTCCCACGAATTGGGAAGCGGAAGACGAAGTGTGTGAAGGTGACCACAAAGGACATCATCATTCGGTTTGGCGAGACCTCTGCTATTGGGGAAGTTGCATACATGGCAAACATTGTATTGGTCAAACACATTCGAGGCAGAGCATATTCAGCAGTCAGACTCACCCTATGGGTCCGTGAGATTTGGGGAGGTATGCTTAAGGAACTGCTCAAGGTGCAGGTCTTGCCCAGAGGTTGGTTTGCTCTACATTTCGCAAAAGAAAACTATACGGACCTGGTACTCACAAGGTACTGGCACATTGAGATGGCTCTGGTACTCCTCAAGAGATGGAGTCCCCTCTTCGACCCAGAGAGGGAGCAAATAGGGGCAGGGCCCTTGGCACCTACTTGGACCATGATCGAACTTTCGTGCAATCAAAGAACAAAACCCTTGCTTTCATCCTGGTTCATTTGGGTACTCGCGAGGGATTGGAAGAGAAAATCACTCTGCAATGGGGGAAATATACCAGGGTTTAGATCCTATACTATGAAGGAGTTCCCTTCCGTTGTAGGAGATGTCACAGAGTGGGGCACATTTTTAAAGACTGCCCACTCATCAAGAAACCAAAGGACCCTCCGAAGGCACCTCCTACTTCTACAAGGATTGATTCACTAGCTCTGGATCGCTCTCTTATTCCGGGTCCTATCCCTCCCGTTAGCAACATATCCCTAAGGATGGTGGAAGCAGTGCATAGATCGCCATCGCCCCCCCTCACCAGAGCTTGGGCCGCAGCTGAAGCTGCAAAAGCATTGGGTATTTCTCTAACCTCTTACCCTCCTTCAATTGATTATTGCTCATCTTTTGTTTCATCCACCATAAACACTTATGTGGCTCAGTACTCTATGGCTACACCTCCTTCGATTGCCACCACCATGCCATCTTTGCACTCTCTATCCACCACCTCCACCTCTCCATCATCAAACTGGATTTCTACATCTCACAATTACAACCTTCGCTCCTGTACTCTGTCTGGCGGTACCCCGTCACATTTCGCTGGTTTGGGACTCACCCAACCTGGTTCGGTCATCCTTTCATCTCAGGGGAGGAAATCATACCTCTCCAAAGCCATCAAGCGGGCAGGGGCAGAGGTCGCCTCTGACATACAATCCACTCTAGATGGGGTTCTTAGAGCACTTAAAACCCCGGGTAGGGTTCCCCCATGAAGTGTTTCTCATTCAATTGCAGAGGAATGGTTAGTGCCTCCAAGAAACTAGCCTTGCACAGACTTTTTGATGTAGAGCCTTCCGACATTATCATGCTCCAAGAAACCCTAGGTGAGGCTGATATCATCACCATCTCATTAAGTTCTATAACTCCTGGTTATAATTTTTTGGCAATGGATGATGTGGGTCAATTAGGGGGCCTCGCCATTGGATGCAATCCCTGCAACAACAGGGTTTTAGTATCTTGGGGTGGTCATGGTTTCAATGGTTTAGACCTTTATTTTGCGGAGCTCGGTATTAACCTAAGGGTTATTAACATTTATGGTCCCTACCACCAGTGGAAAAATTTCTGGCAACACCTGCTTGATCTTTCAATTTTTTGCCCTGATCACATCATCCTAGGAGGAGATTTCAATTTATCTTTGGGTTTTGGAGAATCTTGGGGGTCAATGGCACAAGTGGACTCTATTACCAGATATATGACCAACCTTATGGAACAACAAATTTTGGTGGATGTTCCTATGAATAAGCCTCTTCCTACTTGGCGAAATAGAAGGGTGGGAAAAGCTGCACTTGCTAGAAGATTATATTGGTTTCTGATGAAGGTCCCCCTTATGCATCAATTGCATCACTACAAACAATGGGTTGGCACAGGGGGCATCTCAGATCACTTCCCCATTTATTTGGAGGTGTTTGGTCCTCATCCTAAACCAAAAGCCCCATTTAAATTTAACCATGTTTGGTTGCAGGATCCTGAGTACATTAACATGGTCTCAGAATACTGGGCTACCAACCTGATTGATAGATATGATTCCTTGACTAAGGGTTTTTGTCACAACCTGTCTCAGCTCAAGCATCTATCTATCAAATGGGCAAAAGAGAAACATCAGAGGGAGGAGTTTCTATTATCACATATTGAATCTGAGTTGAGCATAATTCTTGATGATCGAAACTTGGGTTTTGCTTCAGCAGATGACAAAATTCACCTGATTGAGCTAGAAAACCAAAAGGCTAGGATCTTGAAGGAGAAAGAGGAATCTTGGCGCCTCAGAAGCAGAGTTATATGGTTAAAAGCAGGTGATGACAACACAAGCTTCTTTCAGAATTTTGCAAAAGGCATAAAAGTATCAAATACTATATGGAACTTACCTCTACTGGATGGGGAAGTAGCTGATACTTTCAACAAACTCTCCCATCTTGGCACCTCACATTTCAGGAATCTCTTCAAAAACCCTCCAGGGTCAAATCTAGCTGATATCATCAATGTGGCTGGACATTTTCCCAGATTTGTAAATGTTGATGAGGCCGAGGAGCTAATCGCTCCTGTTACTGCAGGCGAATTGGAAGGAACGTTGAAATGGTTCAAAAAGGACAAGAGTCTTGGACCGAATGGGTGGACGATAGAATTCTATCTTGCATTCTATGAACTGTTGGGGAATGATCTATTAAAAGTTGTGGAAGAATGTAGAATGTCCGGATCTCTATATAATGTTGTTAATTCGACCTTTATTTCCCTTATTCTGAAATCTGATACACCTTCCTCTTTCAATGACTACAGTCCTATCTCATTATGCAATTGTTTGTATAAAATCATTTCCAAGGTCATTGCTAATCGTCTTCGACCCATTCTTTCCCGACATATTGCCCCCCAACAATTTGCCTTTCTTGAGCACTGCCAGATATATGAAGCCATTGGCTCAGCCCAAGAGGCCATCCACTCGACCTGGACTAAACACCTAAAGGGCATCATCCTAAAGATTGATTTGGCAAAAGCCTTTGACCATGTCAGCTGGCTCTACATTAAGATGCTTCTCATTCACCTGGGCTCCCCCCATGATTTGATTGCTTGGATTATGGCCTGCATTACCTCCCCTACCTAGAGTGTCCTCATCAATAGATCTGCCTCCCATTTCTTTCATGGTGAGAGGGGACTCCAACAAGGCTGCCCTCTCTCCCCGCTTCTCCTTCTAATTGTCATGGATGGGCTTAGTCGTTTGCTAGTTTCTGCCAAAAGAGATGGCAACCTTTGGGGCCTTAAGATAAATGACTCCTGTTTCCTTACTCACCTCCTATTTGTGGATGATGTTCTCATATTCCTAGATGGGAGCATTCGGGACTCTCTCACATTTTCCAAAATTCTCTCCCTCTTCTCATCGGCTACAGGTATGCAGGCAAATCATGCAAAATCTACCATTACCTTAGCCCTCACTTCCATCCAGGAGACACAACTTGCACAATAGCATTTCCCTTATTGCATCATACCCCTGGATGTGGGGTTCAAATACTTGGGATTCTAGATAAAGCCTCTCAGCCAAAAAATTGTAGATTAGGTTTGGTTTGTCACCAAACTGGAAAAAAGGCTTTCAAACTGGAGTCATAGATATTTATCTAGGGCAGGCAGATTAGTGCTCATCAAATCAGTTCTTGAGGCCACCCTTGTTTTTTGGATGGCACTAGCATGGATCCCCAGGAACATTTTGGCTCGATTACAACAACTTTGTAGCAAATATCTTTGGAATGGACACCAAGACAAAAAGATATTTTCTTGGGTTAGCTGGAATAAGATAGCATTGCCTAAAAAATGGGGATGCTGGGGACTAAAATACCTTCCCCTCCTTGCACAAGCCTTGGCTGCAAAAATGGGTTGGACTCTACTGACTGGACAAAATCTATGGACTTCAATTTCATATCACAATTATATTTGGCCACATCAAATCATGGATTGGGTCCGTTTGTGGAGCTGGCCTAAAACAAGTATTTCAACTGTATGGAAGGCTCTCCTACACTCCCTGCCTAGCATCAGGGACAACCTTGTTTGGAGAATAAATGATGGATCAAAGGTTCGCATTGGTTTGGATCCCTGGATTGGAGGAGGTGGTAGATTTCAGCTATCAAGAGATCTCATTCAACATCTACATTCTCATGAGATCAAGGTTATAGCACACATAGTGGACCCATAGAACACCAACATTTTATCTCAAGGTTGGAAATATGCCTAGCAGCTTGATATACCCCCTCAGTGGCAGCAGGAATGGCAAGAATACATTAATGTGTTATGTGAATCACATATCAGGATTAAAGAAGGACCTGATGAAATCGTCTAGTGTCTAGCTGAAAATGGCATATATACTCCAAAGACCGGATACCTCAACTTGATCTCTCACAAACAGCTGGAGTAGACTATATTTTGGTGGAAGAGTATCTGGAAATTAATATCGCCACCAAGAACCAGACTATTCTTTTGGTGTATTCTCAGAGATAAAGTTCCCACGGGAGAGTCTCTCACTCATCGATCCTTCCATGGCCCTCACTGGTGTGTCTTATGCAATAATTCTTCTGAATCAACTCTACATTTATTCCTTAAATGCACTTCCCTGATCAATCTATGGCAAAATATATCCATGTCCATTCATTTTTCTGGGCATTGGGAGGGTGAAAACATTGGTCGAGCATGGGAAAACTGATGCAATCATCATCATGGCACAAAATTACAATGTCTCCCCTTAATCATCATCTAGCATATATGGCTGGCTCGGAACCGAGTTATATTTGATAACAGATATGTTTGATGGCCACTCATCACAGTCCATATTATATCTGCCTATAACGAGTTGCCTGAGCCTCATCATCCTCGGCCCTGGAGGCTACATGATCTTGCACCTATATACAAAAATTATCCTTGGGAATTCTTTGATGGTGTTGCACAACACCATGGATGTGGCAGTGGCTTCATTCTATACATAAATGATTAGCATTACTACAAAGTAAAGATGGGACTGGGCGAAGGAACAAACAATTTTGCAGAGCTCATTACTCTCTGACATCTTCTGCTTTTTTCATTGGGTCACAATTGCATGAATCTAAACATATATGGTGACTCAAAGATCATAGTAAATTGGCTCAATAATATTACTTTTTGTCACTCTCACACACTCAGTAATATTTTGGATGAAGTGATTTTGTTCAAGGCACAATTTAACACTATTTCATGCAATCACATTTATAGGGAACATAACAGCTGTGCTGATGGGCTTTCCAAGGAGGCCACGACACTTCCCCGAGGAGAGTGGATGATACAGGAACAGCGAGGTCCAAATGAATATCATTACTATCATCGACCATATATTGATCAACTCTACCATAGGGCAGAGAGCCCTTAGATTTCAGTTTGTTTTGTAACTTTTTGATGTACAAGCTTGGCTCAAACTCTGTATATATTTTTTTATAGGCTATATATTTAGTGTATTTAAGTAGATACTCTCAGCAAAGACATTGCCCTACATGGCATATGTGGAATTACCGTAGATGATAGCCATATAAATAGACTCTTTTTTAAAATTTCTCTATAGCAGAAAATGATTGAACACCCTGCATGGTGAGGAAAGCTCAAGAAGCACAAAGTTTTTGACAAACTGAAAATTTTGACAATGACCTTAGTGGCAAGAATGATACAACATATGCCAAAAGCATCTACAACATGTAATTTTTCAAATTAATGAAAGGTTACGATTTTTCCAATGGAAAAAAAAATTAAGGTAGATTGGTTGGTTTATATGGGGATTAGTCTTATTATGTTTCAAGATCAAGTATCATGGGTAGGGCTAAAGGTGGAAGTTAATTGTCAGGGATAATAACTTTCCCATGGGGTGTCCAAGGTTGTTCAAGTCTCACACAATTTAGGTGATAGCATCTCACAATTTGGAAGATTGTTTTTCCATCCAATATGTGGGTTGGTCTTATAGAGGGCTTAACCTAGATACGAAAAGAAAAGAAAAGTGAAAAATCAAGTAGCATAATGAGAAAGAGAATAGGTAAGTTGGACATCACAACTCAATGCCCTCTTCAACAAGCATATATGTTTTTCAAATGATGAATCTTCTTATAAATTGATATTGATTTGTGAGATGAACTCAATCTCTAAGCACAATGTTTGAAGAATAAGTGTGATAATGTCTTTGTTACAGTAAATTTTCATTATAATATTGGATAATGATTGTCTTGATTACCCGTTGATCAATTAATAAAGTCTTTTCTTTTATATATAGAAGTGAGACATTTAATCGTGTAACTAACTTATTTTTGGTGTTTTGGATGCAAATATATAGAAAGTTAGAGTTTCAACTAATCTAAAATTTTAATTAAATTTGGAGAATCTAAATCAATTTAAAGTAAGGTAAAGTCTTCAATGGTATTATTTCCATATGAAGGATTCTTCGATCATTGTAAACTCTACTCACACCTTAAATTTTTTCCAAATTCTAACAAAATTTGTGACAAAAAAACCCATTTATTATAAGATTAACATCTTCCATAATTTAGTTGGTTAGCTTGAGCAGTTGAGTGATATGAATTACAAGTAGGAAATCATGGGATTAATTCATTGGGTTAGTTGCATATGTGGTATTATTGGGCATCACTCAATGTTTTTGTTGAATTAGGTAACTAAAAATTGCAATTATCCAATTTACCTCAAGTATTGATATGCCTCCTGTAAGTTGGACCAAGGTTGTGAGAAGAAAAGACAAAAAGACTCGTTCCAAAAACAAACAACAAGTTAAATAATGTTGTACAGTCTCTATTCCATACTAATTTTTTCTTTAAATTTATGTCAAAACGTTTAAATAAACATTATTAACTTTATATAATCAATATAAATTTATTTATATTAATAAAAATCTTTATACACTGACTTTTATATATATATATATAATATATATATATATATATATATCTATATAATTGATAATTTATATCATTTAAATATTTTAGAGACAAGTATTTCATCGTGAGAAATGGTCATATTCTTGTCTTAATAGTTCCCCATATTCTTAGAAAAACGAAAGTGGATACTTAATGGCACATGGACACATGGTGGGCGTGTTTCTTCAAAGGGCCCTTGACAATGAGGGCATGTTCAAAGTGAGCATCAATCTTCTGCTTGTGATTACTTCTCAACCATTTAAAGTGTTCATCTATATCGTTCTTCCGAATCATGGAGAATAGTTTGAACGTACTTTTCAATGCATTATGTGGATTATGTGATTGGTTGTTATTATTAAATAATATATTATTATATTGTTTGAGTCTTATTTTTTTAAATATAATAGGAAAAATTATCATAATTAAGTTGTCAAATTAGCAGGGGACAATTATCACAAGCTGTTATTTGTGAATGTAGACTTATTCATAATTGTCATTCAAAGAAAACCATACCACAAACCACACCACTTGGAATTACCCATTGGTTGTTTGTAAGATAGTAGGGTTTTACTTGTGCCAGATGCCTCTACTTTTGGGCCATTAATTTGTTTCTTTATGTCAAAGGAAGATGAGCTCTTAACCAAGTAGAAGCAGTTTTAGAGCATACTCCAAGGCAATTGGTCATTTAATTGTCGTATTGTTTGATGGAGAATTTTTTTGAAATTTTTAGTTATATGTTTTTAATTTGTAAATGGTGGTTTTAAGTGAATGTTTTATTTGATATCATGTATGTGTTTTGTGTCAATAGGCGTTCAACCCAATATGGGGACAAGGTTATAGTGGTGTAAATGTTTGTTTGTAAACATTTACATACCGACTCAACTAAAAAATAAAAAAATAAAAATGTTAAAAGTAATATAGAACCAATATGGAACAAAGGTTGTAGTGTCCATAAATGAGTGTAAACATTCAAATGTTTGCCCAATTAATAGTAAAAAATTAAAAGTAATAAAAATAATTAAATTAAATTTGCTATATAGTAATTTTGTTTTTATTAATAAAATTATGAACAATTTTTTAGATAAAAGGAAAATTATAATATACATATCACATTAAAATATATGACATATATATAATAGCTGTAAACTAAAATCTTTTTATCATAGAAATTAAAATAATGATTTTATAACCATATTTAAATTTAATTAATAACTCATAAAAACTTACAATAAACTTACAATATAACAAAATATTAACATATAGGAGTTGTCCAAATAAACATTGACCAAATCTTGATAATATGATTAATCTGAAAGACATTTATCTACATTATGGATCGCAAAAGTCTTAGATCTAACTTTATTACCCTACACAGAAGGGAAATGGCTGATAAAGCTCGTCTATTTGAGCGAGCTCGACTACAAGTTGCTAAGAAGGAATCTGATCTTACATTTCTCAAAATATATAGGGATGCATCATTGATTCCAGTGTTTGCCTGTATAGTTTTCAAGAGCTGACTCTGGGCAATGATGCATCCATGCTATTTATTCCTTAAGATCGTTTGTTTCTTCACCTTGTCCTTAGGATGGACCACATTAGTTGGTTTGAAACGTCGACCAAATCTTGATAATGTGATTGATCTGAAAGACATCTATCTACATTATGGATCACAAAAGTCTTAGATGTAACATTATTACCCTACACAGAAGGGAAATGGTTGATAAAGCTCGTCTATTTGAGTGAGCTCAACTACAAGTTGCTAAGAAGAAATTTGATCTTACGTTTCTCAAAAGATGTAGGGATGCATCATTGATTCTAGTGTTTGCCCGTATAGTTTTCAAGAGCTGACTCTGGGCAATGATGCATCCATGCTATTTATTCCTTAAGATCGTTTGTTTCTTCACCTTCTCCTAAGGATGGACCACATTAATTGGTTCGAAATGTTAACCAAATCTTGATAATGTGATTAATCCGAAAGACATCTATCTACATTATGGATCACGAAAGTCTTAGATCTAACATAGAGGAGTTGTCTTTAGTCTGACTTTTTGGAGTTTCCAGTGCCAGAATCCAGTGGAAAAATATGTGGTGAAATCTTGATTTGTGTTATTTAAACTAGTCTTTTTACTGTAGATATGGATTCAACAACCTGAAAAACCCCTAGGGAACTTCTATTTTGCAAGGGTTACCCATCAAACTTGTGATTTCAATAAATTCCTGCCGTATTTTAGAGAAATTAGACCGGAAAAATCCACCAGAAAAGCTTCCAAAAAGTCACACTAAGGACAACTCGTTAAAATATGTAACATATAAATAGTAGCTATAAATTAAAATTCATTAAATATATTAAAATTTAATTAATAAGCACATAAGAACTCGATACTTACAATAAACTTATAATATAACAAGATTCTTAACCATGGATATTCACCCCATTTTACCATGGATATTATTAACTCATAAATAGGTTTTGTTACAACACCATGGCTTATCATGTGGTATTGCCAAAAACCATAACTCATTTCACAATCAGAATATTTTATAAATCTTTTATCTTAATTTATTTTAAACATTACTTTGATTAAATCTAAAAGCAGATGGGTTATAATTACTTTGAGATATATCTAAACCCTCTATCCTCACTACTACTAAAAATATTTCGTGAATATTTAATAGAGATTAGATCAAGGATTTAATAAATAATAAAATAAAATATTTTTATATTATATGTAAAGATTGCGAAATTTAATATAATATAAATAATATTATTAAAAACTGCATAGATCCATCTTAATTAAGGATTTATCCAAGCCACAACAAGAAGAACCAATCTCTAGAAGTGTAAACATTTCCTAAGTTTTGCATTCATTGAAGAAGTTTGCATCTCGAGTCCGAGTTAAGATGGATTATGCTAGTTTTAAAAGAATCATGTGGTTTGAACTTTTATTAAATTACTTGAAATCTTTGCATAAAAAGTCAAATTATTTAAATTAACATTAAAATATTATTTCAGTATATTATTTTATAGTATTTAAAATTTAAATTATATAATTATAAGAGATATTGAATAATTTTTTATTAGTAAATAACACTATATTTATTACAAAAGGACATGCATACAACCCAGTACTAGGGAGATGATTAGATAAACATTTTTTTTTTTTTTTTTTTTAATAATAAAATTAAGAAAACAATTTTTTAGATAAAAGAAAATTCATAATATACACATCACACATAAAATAATATGAGATATAAATAGTAGATATAAATTAAGATCTATTTTATCATATAAATTAAGATAATGATTTGTAACCATATTTAAATTTAATTAATAAGAATATAAAAATTAATACTTACACTATAACAAGATTTATTCACCCCAATTTACCATGGATATTATCAACTTCTAAATATGCTTTGTTATAATACCATGGGCAACACCATGACTTATCAATACCACATCTTGAAAAACCATAAATAATTTCTTTTTTTTGCTCAAGTAAGACTGGGACCTTCTATTAAACTAGTAAAATACATAATGTACATAGTTCTGCACCCACTCTGTAAAAATTCAACAGCAGCCGGGCTGACAAAAAACCGAAACAATACTTCAAAAACCAAGAAAATCCCTAACACGACTATAGAGGAGCATGTTAGTCGGACTGTCGTGCATCAAAATACAAAACTGAACACCCTTATGGATGGGCCCACAGATCCAATGACCTACACAACTTCAACAAAAGACCAACCATAAACTAGTAAATAACATATTATCCCGAAGACCGTGCGATCCAATCTTCCAGGATCCAATGGTCACTCATTAATATTGGGCAGGCCCCACTTCCTCACTTTGACTCTGCTTACGGACCCAAAGAGGACTATAGGCCGCCTATCTAAACTTTATCGGGTCCGAATGCCGAATTATCATTCATGCTCTTTCTTCGCTCGAAATCAATAGGATGGAGGATAATCAAAGGGATCACAACAACTAGCCCCCCTTTTAACCTCTCTTACGGATCAGAAAAAATATAAGCCCCCTCACTATAAAATTTTGGGTCTGGATTGAAGAATAAAGAATGAGCATATTTATGCCCGAAATGCGTAGGATGGCTTTGATCTCGGGAAATAGCCCGCCTTTTAACATTTCTTTCAAACCCGAAGCAAAAATGGGGCACCAAACTATATTTTTTCGGGTCCGATTGTAGGGATAACCTGCACGTGTTTTCTGGCCCGATATCCATAGGATAAGAGAGATCCGGGACATCATTGGTCAGGATCCTTCCAACCTGCCTGTTGTTTACCTTCTTCCTCTTCCCTGTGCATTGTCCTCTTTCTTCAGTTTTCATTAGTCTTTGCTTAGCTTATTTCTCAAGCTCTAAAAGTGCTCCCGGTCTGTGCTAGCATGTTGCTGATAGTCTTCACGCAATTTTCCTGGGGGTGTCGACATCCAGTTATATCTTCTATTGCTTTTTGAACAGAGTACCCCTTCATTTGCCAACCGATCTGCTAGCCTATTAGCAGTTCTATGAACATGAACAAAATTGAGGATTCTCAGTGTTTTCAGGGGGGATTGGATATGTTGATATACCTGCAATAATCGCCAATGTTTTGACACTTTGTCTGGTGCTGTGCCATTGCATATTTTCTTGACTAAATTGATTATCAACTTAGAGTCAGCTTCAATGATGGTGTTATGCAAATTTGATTCAATTAATATTTCTAGGCATTGCTCCATAGCCATGAGTTCCGCCATATTATTAGTGGCTTTCCCCAAATAACTATGAAAGATGATTTTTATGTATCCCTGCTCATCTCTTATGACTCTGCCATAACCAGCCACCCAGGGTTTCCTTTCGAGGCTCCATCTATATTGCATTTCAAAAATCCATGCGGAGGAGGTTGCCAGAAGTCCTTATCTGTTGTTATGTGACTAACAGTCTTGCTTATGCCCTAGGTGAAAGGCACCTGAAGATCTAGATGCATAAGTATTTGTACATCCTGGTCTTGAGGTGGGTTTCTTTATAAGGATGCCTACAGTCTCTTTGAGTTGTCTAATGATTTGAGCTATGATACTTTGGGATGAGGCTATGCTGTTCTTGAAAATCCTATTGTTGCATTCTTTCCAAACATCCCATATTAGAAAGATTGGAATCAGGGTCCAAGCCTTGTTGGTTATTTCATACTCAGAGAAGCTTCTCCTCCATTTTTTCAAAGTTCCAGTAATGCTAAAAATGTCCCTATCCGTTTGTCTGAAGATTTAAGCCACCCAATTCCACAAGGTGGAGGTAAAAGGGCAGAGATTGGGAAGGTGTTCCATTGTTTCTTCCTGTGATTCACATAAATGGCATTTACATGGGCCTACTACACCTCTTCTCCGAAGGTTATCCCAAGTCAGAATTTTCTTATGATGCACCAACCACATGAACATTTTTATTTTCATCCAGTGTGGGTTCTGCCATAGGTCCTTCCATACCCTATCAAGGTTTGGCAAGTCAAGCCCTAGGATCAATCTCTTGGCTTCTTTGAGGTTGAAGTTGCCTTCGTTGTTTCTGCCCCATCTCAATTGGTCTTATGATGTTGATGTCAAAATCTTTCTCTATTCTAAGATCACTGCAAGAGCTTCTGACTGGGCTTTCAGAGGGGTCTCTCCACTATAAACCAGTTCCTTCCATGTTCTCCATTTGCCCTTATTCCTAGCTTGATCCCAGAAGTCACTTAGCCTAAGTAGGCCTTTATTGTTAGTGTCATTCTTGAGATAAGCTGGTTCTTCTCTTAATAGAGTAGGTTCTTGTTGCCAATTGTCCTCCCAAAACCAAGCTAGGTTTCCATCTCTGATCTCCCAGAAACTGTGTTTCTGTACAATGGCTCTATTCTCCCATGCTTTGTTCCAAATGTGTGAGCCTTTGATGAGCCCAGACATCCGAATGAGATCCATTTCTTACCAACTATTTGCATACTTCTATTTGCAAATCTTGGCCCATGGGGGATACCGTTTCCTTTACCCATATCCACCACAGTTTAGCCCCGAAAACTCTGCTTAGGGTTTTGGGGTCATGAAGTCCCAAGCCCCCATGTGTCTTTGGTTTACAAACCCTATCCCAAGCAACTAAAGCCCATTTCTTTTTCTCTTCCCCTTTGCCCCAAAGAAAGTCCCTTTGAATATTTCTGATCTATTGCACAACTCCTTTAAGGGTAGGAAGGCCTAAAAACATGAAGATGGGAACAATTTGTAGTACAACTTTAGTTAGCACTAGTTGACCTGCTAGATTCAAAGACCTGCTTGTCCATTTTCGGACTTTGTCCTGGAGTTTATTAGTGATTGACTCCCAAACAACCTTGCTCAGAGGTTTGTCCATTAGGGGAATACCCAAATATTTGGAGGGTAGTTAATCTCTTTGAAAGCCTAGAATTCTCGTGAGGTTTATCTGAATAGCAATGTTAGTAGTAATTTTTTTTTGACTTGGTAAGACTTACCTCTGTCCTAGTAGCCCTAGCAAAGTCATTTAGGATTTTCTTGAAAGTTACAACTTCCTTGACCGTGGGTCTACCCTGCAGCATGGTGTCATCCACAAATTGTTGATGAGTCAAGGCATCCCCATTCGTGGTGAGTTTAAGACCCTGGATCTTACCTTCTGCCTTGGCTGATTTGATCGCATAGCCTAAACCTTCCATCATGAGAATAAAGAGGAAGGGGGAGAGCAGATCACCTTGTCTGAGGCCTCTCAAAGGCCTAAAAGTTCTGGATGGAGAGCCATTAAGCAGGATTGAAAAAATAATTGTGGTAATAAGGGCCATTACCCATCTTATCTAGTTGTGGTCAAAGCCATTCGCTTTTAGTACTTCCATGATATAAGCCCAGCTTAGCTTTCATAAGATTTTGCTAGGTCAAGTTCGATGATCATACCTGCTTGCTTATTGCTCTTGAGAGAATGTACCACCTCGTGAGCTTGGATGATGTTGTTTAGAATATGCCTTCCTTCCACATATCCGCTTTGTTCCTCAAACACAAGAGTAGGTAGAAGGGGCTTGAGCTTGTTTGCAATTACTTTGGATATAATTTTGTACACCACATTGCATAAAGCTACGGGTCTAAATATATCAGGTGTCATAGCTTTTTCCTGCTTTGGAATCAAAGTTATGAAAGAGGCATTGAGCACCCTTAAGATAGTTTTATTCCTTTTCGAGTCCTCCACTACCTCCAGGATATCATGTTTGAATGTTTCCCAGCAAGCTTTAAAGAAATCTACATTGAACCCATCCGGGCCCAGAGCTTTCCCATTTTGCATCTCCTTGATAACTTCGCTGACCTCCTCTTCAATCATTGGCATGTTAAGATTGTAATTGTCTTCTCTAGATACCAACCTAGGAATGTGCTTTGTGAAGTTATTAATAAATTGTGATCTGTCTATGAGAGGCTCCTCTGCTATGCTTTGGAAATGTTGAACCAGAGTAGATTCTATTTCTTTGTGGGTGCTGAGCTGGTTTCCTTCAGTATCTCTAAATTTTGAAATCCTATTATGAGTCCTGTGTTCCATGGTTGACTTGTAAATTTTTTTTTGTGTTTCTTTCTCCTTCTTTTAACCATTGCACTCTCGATTTCTGTCTCCAAAAGATTTCCTCTTACTTGCATTTTTCCTCCCATTCCTATTGGAGAGAGTCAGCTTATGATTTCCTTTCTTAGTAAAGCCATATTAGATGAGGACCTGGTTAATTCCCTATAGTTTCTGTTCAACTTCTTTTTTGGCTTTGAAGATATTTCCAAACTCACTTTTGTTCCAATCATTTAGCTTGAGTTTGATGTGTTTCAGTCTTTGGTGTAGAAGGAACATAGTAGTTCCCTGAATAGGCATGTCTTCCGTCCACCATTTTTTAATATTGCTGATGAAGTCAGGGTATGTGAGCCAAATATTCTCAAAACTGAAAGGTCTATTTCTCAGACTGCCTATAAAAGAAGCTTCCAGTTGGATGGGCCAGTGATCCGAGCCTCCAAAAAGGGAGAATTAAAGCAGACAAGTCAAGGCATGTGAGAATGAGGTCCTCAGAGATTATACATCTATCAAGCTTAGAGGCAACTTGAGAAACCCCTCCCCTTTTGTTATTCGAGGTAAAGGTGCCATTTTTTGTCTCCGTACCCAGTAGCCTCATGTCATTTAGGAAGTTCTGAAAGGCTATGGAGTCTCTGCCTAGTGTCCTAGTCCCACCTTTTTTTCCCATAAGAGACCTGATCATATTGAAGTCCCCTCCCAGAATCCAGGGCATATCAGGATACCTTTCTCTTAGCTTCTCTAGAGAGATGAGAAGCTTGAGATTGTCTTCACGTTTTTGAGGACCATAGACATTAGTGAAAAAATAGACTCTCCTGTCACCCAAAGGTTGGATTACCATCGATAGGTAGTTCCTAGATGCTTCCGCATCTAGGATTCCAAGCTTCTGAGGGTTCTAAAGTGTTAGAATTCCTCCTACTTTGTTGTCTGCTTTAACTTCTTGATATTCATACTTGATGAGCCCTTTACTGTGTATTTCTCTTATTTTATCTATTGAACATTTTGTTTCATGGATAAACATCATATCTGGTTTATCTTCTTTTATTCTATTGCTAAGATTTCTTTGTTTCCTTTTACTTCCTAGACCCCTAACATTCCATGTGGTGAGATTCATTAAGAAAGGTTTGTAAAGGAGTAACTAGTCAGATCTTTCATCTTACCTGAGTTGATCATGAGCTTCCCACACTCTATCAACAACTCTTTCTGTCTTTTTCTTACTTTTTTCCTTCCTGGATCCTTGGGATTGTGTCTCAGTGTTGCCTCCATAGTTTTAACCCCTCTGTTTTCCTGGCTATCATGGTTCCTTTTGACTCCAGAGCCCTTCACTTGAGATCTCCAAAGGAAGAGCTGTTGCACTCTATCATACTCTTCTTGTGGTAGGAATCAACCCCTTTGGTAGTTCCCTATTCCAGGAACTTTTCTAAATCTAGATTCTCCCTTTCAAGAATTTCCTGCAGCTCATGGTCCTCCATTCCAACCTCGCTTGGGGTCATATCATGATCCCTATCAAGTTCCATAGTGCTAGGCATATCCTACTTTTGTTTACTATTTTCAGGTGTTTCCTCCATGCTATCATCTTTTACCTTTTCTGCAGGACTATCTTCCATTACCTGGTTTGTCTCATTGTTCCCATCTTCTTCTTCTAATGTTTTGAAGCCATTATAACTTGGTCTATGCTCCTCACTAATTTTCTTTTGGTTCCTTTTCCCTCCTTTCCCTTTGCTTCCCACCTTGGTAAAGCCCTCAATATCTTTGCCTATGTTGGTTTTGATATTGTTCTCCATCTTGTTCAATGGGAAATATTTGAATAGATGCCCGTGTTCATGACATTTGCAGCATCTGAATGGGACATGTTCATAGTCCACCGTCTACACCCAGTCTTCATCATAAACTTATAGAATGGTTTCATCCAAAAGTGCTCTAGATAAGTCCATTTCTATGCATATTCAGGCAAAGGAGGTGTATTTCCCTCATAGAGTTGCATTTGATATTTTTATAAAATGACCTAGTTTATTGCCTATGGATTTTAAGGATTCTGGCTGCCAATAATCTAAAGGTAGGGAATAGAGTCTTATCCATACCGGAACTGATGTGAATGTCTCTTGTTCTGGGATGAAATTCATCACCCATGGTCACATATAGAGGCTTGAAGCCGTGTAAAAATATGGTCCTCCTTCGAATACTTTGTCCTTGTCCTCTATGTTTGTAAGCACGACTGTGAAGAAACCCTTAGATCCAAGTTGAAGATTTATTTCACCCTTAGGTTTCTAGTGGTTTTTTATCCAAGCATACATAGCCTTCTTCGTTGGCCATATACCCATAAATTTGCATATTATTGCATAGGTCACCATGTGATCTCCGTGCAACTGAAGCGTCGTGTCACTTAAAATAACCTGGTGTGTAATGGTTGACCTAGGTTTGCAGATTCCTGTCATTTTTTTTTCTTCGGTCTTTGACTACCTCCCCCTGTTCCCTTTGCTTTCCTGTCATCCTCGTGATTATCTTCCTGTTCCTGGTCCTAAGATCTGATGTTTCCCCATTTCTCAGTGTTGATGCTCCCCGTCCCAGTCTCCATTGGCTTCTTGAATTGGTTGGAAACTACATGACTATATGAGGGAGTCGAACTCCCCCCTCCTCGTCCCTCTATGGTGACTAGCTCTGAAACCCTACTGTAAACCCTAGTTTAGCGTGCTTGATGCGAAGCCACTTAAAAATTTATTAAGCACTCACCATAAATCATTTCAAAATCAAAACATTCTATAAATATTTTAATTTTAATTTATAATGTTTTTAAAATTAAAACTTAATACTTACAATAAACTTACAATATAATAAAGTTCTTAACCATGTATATTCACCCACATTTTACCATGGACATTACTAACTCGTAAATATGCTTTGTTACAATACCATGGGCTAGTACCATGGCTTATCAATACCACTTGCCCAAAAAACCGTAACTCATTTCAAAATTCAAAATATTTTATTTTATTTTTATTTTATAGAATTTTTTAATTAAATTTGTTGACGGTGTTGGAAAATCTGTCAACCAAGGGGGCCTCCCCGATGTGGAGCCTCAATTATATATCACACCGTTTGGAATAGGAGCCCCATCCAGAGTATCGACCAGGTTGTTGTATATTCTTATATATTTACCTTGGCTTCAACTTTCAACAAGAGAGAGAAGCGTGTATGTGCCTTTGTGAAAAGGAAGTAAGTGTGTCCAGTGAATGTTCAATTTCAGGTGTACTAAGGTTCTTCTACTGCAGAGGGAGGAAAAGCTGAGCCTTTAAGAAAGAGGTAATAGTACCACACTAGTATAGGTGCACACAAGCAAAAGAGAATCATCTAACATCAAGCAGAATAGTCCACATAGATGTGACAATTGTTACAACCATTGCAACACATTTTCAATAATATAAACACTAAAATAACCAAAATAGTTCAACTATTTTAGTACAGGAGAAAGAAAACATGAATCATAAACATTCACAAAACAATATTACAAATATTCGCAATCCATGCATGAAAACATGTTGGCCATTAGGCTTCAAGTGTTAAGTAAAAGTACCAAGATACATGAATACAACGAACATCACGAGCTCCAATAGTGGAGCATTGGAGCCATGAATTGCTCCCCAAAAGTACTAAATTTGTCTCTCTAATGCCTTATGGGAGATGCCAAGGTGAAAAGTCCTTTGATTGTACAATGAGGGTGTATATATAACCAATGGGGTGATCCTTCACCTCCCTTGTGGCTCTTTGACTACCCTCATGATTGTTTGACTTTTCAACTTTTACATGACTCTTCATATTCTGTACATGTTCTTTAGACTTCCACTTTACAATACATTTTCAAATAAGAATTTACATATTCCACAAAATGTGGTGGTATATGAAGACTCATGACATGACACTGATGACATGGAAATTTCAAGCCATTCTTGTTGCTTCTTGTTGTATGTCTTATTGAGAATGATCTCTTTTCCACCTCCATATGGCTTAGAAATGAGGAGTCTTTAGTGTTACTAGGTCTTGAGCTATGGTTGCAAATTGATGTCCATTTACTTTCTCTTGATCGATCAACTTGCATCTTCAACTACAAAGGTGTCTTCTAGCATGTTCTCCTTCTCCATATCCTTCTTCATCATCCTATCATAGTATGATAGAGTACCTACATCTGCAATTCACTCATGACAATATGACATTAGTCTGATAAAACCCTAGTCTAAGAGTTGCATGATGATCCACTAACTGAGCCAGAACTAGGTGGCAGGCTGAGGGAGAGGCTCAGTGACTATGCAATTGCATAGCTCAAGTAATTAAGGGTTGGATCTAAGCTTTGAGACTACGCAATGCGCAATGCAGGCTGGATTGGGCTTGAAGATTCCAAAATTGGGGAGCTCAAGGAGCCAGGATGAGGACTTAATGAATCAAGTTGTTCACTGCATAGTGCTGGAAGGATAGGGAAACCAGGTGATTACGCAATTACATAATTCATGATCTCAAGGGCTGGGCTTGAGGATTGAGACTGCAAAATGTGTAGTTCAGGCCTGACTGGAGGGAAGGATTGTGTAGCTTTGGAGCTCAGGGGCTAGGCTTGAACACTGAGACTACACAATGCACAGTTTTGGGAGGCAGGAACCATGCATTGCACAGTTCCAAGAGGAAGGGTTGTTGCTTGAGGGATGAAACTATGTAATGCATAGTTCAAGAAGGTTGGGGGAGGCTAGGTTGCCCAGTCGGGAAGTTTTCCAGATTTGACTAAGTGTGGGATCTATGAAGCTTATGTGAATAGTAACGAGACTTGATCATGATCACACACTTAGAAAACTTAATGACACAACATAGATCACCCAAAACACATGAACAACATACTCCCCTTAGTGCAACAACTTACGCTAAGTGCGACACCAAAGATACACCCTGCGACGACCATGAAGACACTTGTGTGAAAGTGCTTGAAACTTTGGAAATGAGTGTGACACATGTTTACCTAGTAAGACCAAATCATTTATGCAAATATTACCCATCGAAACCACCAAAACTAGCTTTTGTACAACGTGTGACACTTGACATGCGAAAAGATGACACTTTGATTTTCTTGTAAATGGGACCAAAACACTTAGAGAAAACACATGCAATAAGTATTAATGCTTGCAACAATAGTATGCAAGGTCAAAGTAGGCTCTGAAATTCTGGAGAAGGCCAAAATTTTGGAGGGTGTTGTACTGTGTTGTACTGTGTCAATGTTTGTAAACATTTACATGTGGGTTCATTAAAAAATAATAAAAGGTTATAAGTAATTTCTTGGAGAGACGCCCTCCATAATATGTAGAGATTTCATAATGTTCCGTAAACATTATGACTTGGTCAAATTACATAAAACTAAAAATAAATAAAAATAAAATTAATAATAAAACCAGCCTAGATCCATCTTAAACTCCAGATCTACCAAGGGCCAGAGGGATCAAATATCTTGAAACAAAAACCTCTTTTATAGTGAAAATATATTTGATCCCTCTCAATGCTTGGTAGATCCAGAGTTAAGATGGATCTGGGTTGGTATTTAATATTTAATTACATTTTTAGGATGCTATTATATCTCTCTTACCATATATAAGATGAAATTTTGTATTTCAAAATGATTTATATTAATATTATTAAACAAGAAAAGTATGGATGAAGATAAATATCATCAAATGTAGAGAGAAGTTGGGTGGTGTTTAAGTGAGTAATATTGTTAATTTTTTACTATAAAATATTTATATTTATTTTAAGTTATTTAAATCTAACATTACTATCCAATTTTAAGGTCACGACAAGCTAGACACACAATTGGGTTATGAGACCCCCTTTGTTTGTGGTACAAGGGATGTATGTTCACGCGGTGATTTCACTGCTAAGTTCTACGAAGGAATAAATACTCTAGCCCCTTTGGTTTCGAAACTGTAATCTCTTACGAGAAAACACATGATTTTAATTATTATACCTTCTCAAGTTATATTATATTTAAATATTGTTCAACAATATTAAATTAGAGAATATAAATATAACAATCATAGAGCACATTGTGCTTCTACCACTAGGTAATTTATAGATATAATTATTCAACACGTGTGCTTAAAATAATTGTTCTTTGTTATAGACTTGATTTGTCACATAGTTTGTTATATACACCTTATACCATGCCTTGTAGTTGGTGGTGTAAATTGGGGAAGTTTAAGATGTAGAAAGTGGCTTCAAAAGTTGTAAGGAAACAATTTCTAAGTTAAATGGGCATAGCTTTGTAGTAAGGTGGATTTTTTTCAAAGAATATGGTAAATTAAGTGTATTGGAAGATGGTGAATTTTGTCAAGTTAGATTTTTAATCTTAATAATTAGCTATATTCCTTAAGACTCGGTGAAATGTAATGTAAACACCTTAAATATTGTGGTAAGTCAACTATTATCTATTGATATTATGATTTTAGATAAAGATAAGTGTATCAATTGTTTTATTATTTTCCATACTCTTTGGACAATCTAGTTACTGCCATAGGTAGTAATGCAACTACTTTAAGTTTCGATGAAATAGTCTCATCCTTGTTATTGGAGGAGTTGAGATAGAAAAACATGGAAAGTCAAAACAAATATGTAGTTTATGTAAGAGGGTGCTCCTAGAATAGAAACAAAAAGAAGTCCTTAAGTTGGAGATCTAATTCTAGAGGAAGATCTAAATCTTTCGGAAAATTCATAAGGGTATGTTGGATATCTGCAAAAGAAGAGCTTACAAGAAATATTGTAGATCCAAAATGACTGAGAAAGTGAATGAATCTAGTGATTCTCCTTTTATACAACCAAAAACCTACTCAGATGAAGGAGGGGATGTGTACTTGGCTTTGTCAAGTACACATGTAGATCATGAAGCATGGTTGGTCGAATCAAAGGTATCCTTTCATATGACTCCTCACGGGAAATGGTTTTGTAAGTATGAAATATATGATGCAAGTGATGCTTTCATGGGATATGAATTGATAGATAGAATCATGGGATGAGGAAAATTCAAGTTGAAGCTCATGGATGGAAGGATTGGAATACTTCTGGGTATTTTGCACATCCTAGCATTGATCGGAAATTTTAATTTTGTAAGAAATGTTAGTGATGCATGTGTAAAACAATATTTGAAAAGGATACTTGTAGGATGGCTTCAGGAGTAGCGATATTGCTGAGGGGAGTTGAGATTGGAAATTTGTATAAGTTACTGTGAATAAATATTAGTGACGGGTGCAAAAGTTCCATTGTTCCTAACAATAGAGCTAAAGAAAGAAAAATCCTATTATCTCTAGAGAAAATATTATGTTTTGCATTAAAATTGGGCCATATAAAAGGGAAGGTCCTTTGAGTACTTCATGGTGATGGTATGGTTCTAATTCCTCTTTGGATTTTGATTTTTATGAAAATTGTTGACGTGGGAAGTAGAATTGAGTAAGATTCTCCTCTAGTGTTACAAGAGAAGAGGGCATATTATAGTTGGTGCCTAGTAATGTGTTTGGACCTATGTCAAATCCATAACAAGGTAAACATGCATACTTTGTCTCATTTATAGATAACTTGTCAACGATTGCATGGATTTATTTCCTTGGGAATAAATTTGAAAACATTGAAAAATTTAAGGAGTTGAAGGCTTTTATGGAAAAATAGATAGAGAAGAAAATTAAGGCGTTGAAGATAGATAATGGTGGAGAATTCTATGGGAATGAATTCATATTCCATAAGAAGTGTGGTAAATCAAGGCAGAAGACTACTCCATACACTCCTTAGTAGAATGGAATTGGAGAAGGATGAATATGATGCTAATGGAGAAAGAAAGGAACATGCTTAGTAATTCTAGGTTAGGTCGGGAATTCTAGGAAGAGGTAGTGGATACTAAGTATCCTGGTGTTGAAAATAGCAACAAGAAATGTTAAAAGTAGAATCTAGAAATTCCAGTTTAATTTGTTCTTGAATTAAACTGAGAATTAAAATTGAATTCTATTCTCATAGCAACTTGTAAATAGTTAATTAAGTTTAATTAACTTATTTAGCTTAGGAATTTTGAGTTGTAAGTCTTTTTGAAGTCATATATATGTTCTCCCTAAGTTTTAGGGGTCCAATATGAGTTGTAATTAGATAACTCAGTTTACTGAGTTAAGTTAAGTTAAATTAGTTCCAAATTGTTTGTGGAACTATTAGAGAGTTAACAGTCAGCTGGTGCACTAATGCATTCACTAGTGCTAATCTAGTTAACTGAAGATTCCCTTATCAGAAAATCATGCATGTCAATTATGAGAAAGACTCAGTTGAGACTAGAGTGTAGGGACAATGTACTATTAGTTGTATGATTTATTGAGTTGTATAGATCATGCATGCAATCAGGAACTGAGCTTAGTGTGGATTGCGCAGTTTTGGATGCACTGGATTCCAATTAATATGGGCTATTCAGCCATAGGAATTGCGCAAGGACATAGGAGCTTGGAGAGCAGCAAAAGAGGCTAAGGTTTGGCTTGAGCTTTCTTGTGAGCTGGGAGATTGATCATACTGAGTGCTAGGATTGTTCTTATGAGAACAAGCATTGTATTATCATCTTGGATTTCTGATTTAATGCAATACAGATAGTGGGTTTTGAGCTATGGCTTTCCCCAGATATTTATTGTGTTATGTGCCATTGATTTATCTTCCTCTTACTATTATTGTTTTCATCAATCTATTGGCTTTTGCTAGTTGAAAGTAGAAGTAGATTCTTGTCTTTTTCTTTAGTACATTACATGAGCTTGTGAATCTAATAGGAAACTTCTACATGGCATCAGATCTAAGAATAATATACTAGAGGAGATTTTGAAGTTTTGAGTTTAGGGTTATAGATGAAATTAGAATTTGCAATACATACTTTAGGATTGATAGATGTCGTTCTACGGTTTACAACTCAAGTATGCCTTGGATGGGAGCTAAAATTATATAGCCTAGAAGGAAAGGATAGAGGTCATGTTGGAGGATAATGGCTTGAAGGAATTCATTGACCAAGACATTCCTAAGCCATCAACATTGGACACTCATAATATGGTCGAATGGAAGAAGTGTGTGGTAAGGGAACGGTGAATAATTCTTGAGGGAGTTCGAAACCACATTGTCTCGAGTCTCCATGGAAAGGAAACTGAGCATGCTCTGTGGAAAGCATTGAAGGACATTTTTCTATAAAAATTGTGACGAAAGGATGTTGGCACTAAAAGATAAACTTCAAAAAATCAAGATGGAGGCAGGCAACTCAATTCCAAATTACTTGACCAAGTTCACTCAATGTCGTGATGAACTTGGAAGTGTTGGAATCATGGTTACCGAGGATGATATGGTGAATCTTGATCTTCTAGGATTCCCAAAGAGTTTGCATAGTTATCAGGACTCTGTCAATGGTTGGGAGAAGCTGCCAGATTAGGAATGACTGTGGTCGGATTTGATGTAGGAGGAGATCAGGGGGAACACCAGAGATGGGATCTCTTCCAAGAAAGTGGAAGAGGATTTTTCCTTAGCGAGTCAGACAAAGAAGGCCAAGGAAAAGAAGTCACAAGGCGAGGACGGTGGAAAGAAGATGGACTTGATGAAAGTCAAGTGTTTTCATTGTTACGAGCACGGGAACTATGCCAAGAACTACCCGTAGAAGAAAGCAAGCAAGAAGGAGCCAACAATAGTGGCAACAGGTGAAGCTCTAGCTTCATAATTCAAACTTGATTTCACTCTCATTGCATGCATGGGCAACACTGTCATGGGAGGCATGTGGTATATTGATAGTGGTGCCTCATTCGATATGACGGGGAATAAAGATCTCTTCAGTGATTTTGAGGAGAAAGACCTCAAGCAGAGCATAGAGTTTGGAGATGATGATAGGTATAGAGCTACCAGGATTGGTACGGCTACCTTTCAGAGGGAGTTTGGATCCCCTGTCAAGATCACAAATGTGATGTATGTTCCGGTACTAAATAAGAATATTGTTTCAATTGTGGTATTGGAAGATCATGGCTATGATGTGGTTTTTAGTGACGGAAAGGTTTTCCTTAGACACGTCACCACAGGACAGGTGAAACAGACCGATTCACGGGTCAAGAACTTGTATGATCTTGAACTCTAAGATGCATATAAAGCCTTGAGGAGTGAGGCTAAGGTTAGCGACTTGGTGGTTGAGAGGGAGAGTAAATTACCTCTCAACATGCAGCCCTAGAAGAAGCCTCAAAAGTAGCTTCAGGAAGTTGTGGAGTAGCCACAACTAGAGAAGCTGAGAGGAGACCGAGTGGAGAGATCCACTCAAGTAGAGAAGAAGCAATCTTAGAAGCAATCTCAAACAATTGTGGAGCAGCCACAATTAGAGAAGCAGAGAGGAGACCGAGTGGAGGCATCCACTCATGCAGAAACCTCCAATAGGGGCAAATTTAGAGCCAAGTGGGTTGAGGGATCACATGCATTCATATCACTAGGTTTGAGCTGGGGCGATGTGAAGTGATAGTCCCAAGAGGGCTAAAATTGGGCAGGGTCCATTCATCCTACTGAAGCCCAAAGTACATAGTAGTGGGAGGAATCAATGGGATTGATGCAGTCAAAGATCAAAGTGACAGAGGCTAGAGAAGTAAAATATTGAAGAGCGTAGAGAAGGGTTGACAATAGTGTAAAAAGGAAGAGTCAACCGAAGTGCAAATTTTTCAGTAAACAGAGGAAATAATAGTCAGAGACTTTGATGACAGATGCATCGTACTGATTCAAGTTGGAATTATTTTTTTTGGAGTCGCTGGAGAAATAATAGTATAGAAAAGTGTTGCATGCAGAACATTCCAAAGGTTTAGGATCGGGATAGAGTTGAATTCCTTTCTTGTTGAGAGGGAATGTTGAAAATAGCAACAAGAAATGTTAAAAATAGAATCCATAAATTCGAGTTTAATTTGTCCTTGAATTCGAGTTTAATTTTAATTAACTTAATTAGCTTAGGAATTTCGAGTTGTAAGTCTTTATGAAGTCATGTATATGTTCTCCCTAAGTTTTAGGGGTCCAATATGAGTTTAATTATGAGTTGTAATTAGATAACTCAGTTTACTGAGTGAAGATCAATTAAATTAGCTCCAAATTGTTTGTGGAACTAATAAAGAGTTAACAGTCAATTGGTGCACTAATGCATTCACTAGTGCTCCTCCAGTTAACTAAATATTCCCTCATCAGAAGCTCATGCATGTCGATTATGAGAAAGACCCAATTGAGACTAAAGTGTAGGGACAATGTACTATCAGTTGTATGATTTACTAAGTTTTATAGATCATGCATGCAATCAGGAACTGAACCTAGTGTGGATTGCACAGTTTTGGATGCACTAGATTCCCATTAATATGGGTTATTCAACTGTAGGAATTTCACAAGGAAATAGGGGCTTGGAGAGGAGCAGAAGAGGCTAAGGTTTGGCTTGAGCTTGCTTGTGAGATGGGAGATTGATCATACTGAGTGTTGGTATTGTTCTTGTGAGAACAAGAATTGCATTATCATATTGGATTTATGATTTAATGCAATACATATAGTGGGGTTTTGAGTTTTGGATTTCCCCGTATACTTATTGTTTTATGTGCCATTGATTTATCTTCCTCTTACTATTATTGTTTTCATTGATCTATTGGCTTCCGCTAGTTGAAAGTAGAAGTAGATTCTTGTCTTTTTCTTAGTACATTGCATGATCTTGTGAATCTAATAGGAAAATTCTACAGCTAGTAAATAGATTTCCCTCATCAACATCGAATGTTAAGACTCCACATGAGGTATTGACTGGTAAGAAACCCTCTCTCAAACATATTAATGTATTCAATTGTGAAGCTTATGTACATGTCCCAAAGGAGAATACAAGTAAGATAGATAAGAAAGTTGAAAAGTGTATCATTATTGGTTATAAAGATGGTTTGAAAGGTTATAAGCTTTTGAACCCATAAACTAAGAAGATTTTGTATAGTGAAGATGTAGTTTTTAGAGAAATCAAAGATGTTGTCAAATATGATGATCCAAAATTAAATAGGAATGCAACAAATTATAGATATAACCATAAATAGAAAGATGCAATAGAAATAACACTTCATTTCATTAATATCAAATTAATGAAATATGCTTACAAAGAGAATGGAAATAAATTAGCTCAGGCGATGGTAGCTTATGTTTGAGAAGATATGTGGTGGCTACATGCCACTAAACTGTGTTACAATGAGGCTCAAGGGCCTATTTATTATTGAAGAATAAGATAAAACTCTATACAACCAAAACCCTAGCTTCATGAGATGTAACACCAAGAATTTGTGGGTCCCATTGGGGTTAGTTGGGAAACCAACTTTCTGGGGTCGTCACTTGGTCATATTACCTCCGTTTGGTGTGTACGATACCTTGTTGGAAATTTCTTTTCAAGTACTGGCTATAGGCCTGCAGTGGACCTAAAAAAAACACCGTTTAGGGGGTCAAAACCACTCTGGAAGTTTAGGACCCAAAAAATGCTAAAATTAGTAAATGCTGAAATAAACAAGGAAACAAATGAAACCAACTGGAGGTCTAGGTGGAATTCGTGGTTGGAAACCAATATCCACTTGGATCATTCCTCCCCCCTTGGTAAGAAATGGTCCCCATTGTGTGCAAAGCCTCCTTGAGGTGAGGAAATTTCTGTTGAACTTGGTCCCTGGTGAACCACTTGCCCTGGTGAAGGAGTTGACATGATTTGACATTAGATACTCTGTTGGTGAGTGTTCTTGATATGTGTGTCCATGATTCAATCTATTGTGGCATGTTCCATGCAGTGTGGGTTGAGCTTTGTTGGTGTGAGTTTTTATGTAATGTCAGATGTGTCCAACAATGGTGGAAAGTATGGCTAAAGGCAGTTTATATTGAACACTGGATGCAAACCAAGGAACGATGTGATGCTGAGCTTGAATGCATTGTCACTGATAACCTTGGTGATGGTGTATGGCCCATATCAGAACGAGCAAAGATTTCGGTGGGGCCCAGCGAGGTTTTCCTTCTCCAAATGTAGCCAAACTTTGTCGCCCACTTGGAACTTGTGCAACACTCGATGTTGATAATGGCATTGCTTGTATTTGGCATTGGCTATGTATAATATATCATGGACCTACTAGTGAATGTGTTAAATGTGCCCAATGAAGTTGTCAGCCCTGTAACCTTTGGATTGGACGTGAGCCGAATCTGCTTAAGTTTCCGCAAATGGTATGGCTACATCACTGGGACATAATGGCTGAAATCCTAGCCCTACCTGAAAGGGGTTGTGGCTCGTTGACCTGTGGAGAGCTCTGTTGTAGTTATGTTGGACATAGGGGAGACTTTCATCCCATGTGCATGGATTCTTCTAGTTGTACATGCACGGAATTTGTATGATCATTCTGCTGACAACCTTTGTTTGTCCATTAGTTTGGGGATGGAAAGTCATGAACTTAGTAAGTTTTGTATCCATTATCAACCAGAGACTTGACCAAAATGAACTTAGGAATCCACTGTTCCGATCTGAGACAGTGGACTATGGGATCCCAAAGTGTACTCACACTCGATCAAAGAAGAGCTTAGCAGTGGCCTCTATTGTGATACTCTTCTTACAGACTACCACGATGGCCATCTTAGAGAATATGTTGACGACCACAAAAACACAGTCATTTCCATGCTTAGTAGAATGAAGGCCTGACATGTAATCCATGGTGATAGATTCCTAAGGTCGAATAAGAGTAGGTAGAGGAGTATATAGGCATTACTTCTTGATGTTTGGTTTGGAAATGGCATAGGTGGTGTAGGATCTAATGTACTTCCCAACATCCCGACGAATTTTCGGCCAATAAAAATACTTCTGCAATACTGCCATTGTTTTCTCTACTCCGAAATTTCCAGCTAGCCTGACTGTAGTGCGCCTCCCAAATGGCATGCTCGCTTTAACGAATATAAATGTGTCCCAGGTAACATAACAATGCATCATGAAGGTGAAAATTTGGAACTTGCTTACTTTCCTGGAGTGTTTGGTATGTGCTGCCGAATTCTGGATTGATCTGGTAAAGATGTGGCCACCCCGAAGTCTTGTACCCACAAGAGTCGAACACAATGATCAATGCCATGACTGGTGGTCGGCTGAGGAAGTCTGCAACATTATTGGTGTTTCCCTTCTTGTACTTAATGTTCAAATGGAATTTTTGCAGGTAGGTGGACCATTTATGATGGCGATCATCCTACAACTTCCTTTGTGTCTATATGAACTGCAAGGGTCAGTGGTCTGTGTTGATGACCGTTTGCTTCCCCAGAATGTAATGCTTCAATTGATAGTAGACCTACAAAATGGAATACATTTCTTTTTCATAAGTGGATTACTTTCGGACTGTGTCTAAAAGTGTCTCACTGTGGTAAGCCACTGGATGCTCCTGCTGAGTAAGAATTGCACCAATAACATAGTTAGAGGCATCTGTCTCAATCTCAAATGGTTGTTGCAGGTCTGGTAATGTGAGCACTAATGCAGAGCAGATGTGATGCTTCAACTCGGAAAATGCCTTCTATTGGGTTTTGGACCAAAAAAATTGTTTTCACTCTGCCCTTGGTGACTTGACTTAAAGGCCAATTGATATGAGAGAACCTCAACACAAACCTGTGGTAGAAATTGGCAAGACCTAGAAAGTTGCGGAGCTCTATTAGAGTGGTTGTGGCTATCCAATCCCGAATGACTTGTATCTTGGTTGTGTCCACATGCACACCTTGCTCATCAATGATGTACCCAAAATATTGAACCTCGGTGATGCCAAAATTTCATTTCTCCAAAATGGCACACAACTTGTGTTGTCACAGGGTTTGAAGAACCTGTCGAATATGGTGGAGGTTCTCTTCCCAACTCTGGATGAAGATCAAGATGTCATCTAAATACACCACCATGAATGCATTGGTGAAGAGTCTTAAGATATCTTCCATCAATCTCATGATGGTTGCAGGGGCATTCATCAACCTAAAAGGCATGGCCAACCATTTGAAAAGGCCCTTCTTGGATTGGAAGGCACTCTTCCACACATCGAAGGGCTTGATAGGCACCTGGTGATAAACAAACTTCAAATCAATCTTGTTGAAATATCTGGCCCCCTTGAATTGGTTCAGAAGTTCATCAATCTGTGGGATTAGTGTTGAAAAATGTGCAACAAGAAATGTTAAATTTAGAATGTGCTAAAAGTAGACATACTAAAAATATCATGTCTAAAAATAGCAGTTTGGCCAGTGAGGTCATTGGCTACATTGGGTGAGAAGTGAAACTACTAAAAATAGAAAGTTCTAAAAATAGCATTTCTGGGTCCCTTCCTATTTATAGCAGTCCCTAGTCTATCCATAAAGTAAAAATAATTTTGGTCTTAACAGCAGTTGGAAATATTAATTAATTAATTTAGTTGAGTTAATTAGTTAAGGAAATTCGAATTTGAAGTCTTTGTGAGCATGCACATGAGTTGTCCCACTGATTGAAGAGTTTATCCTTAATTTCCTCCATTGATTGAGGGATATAAGTATGAGTTCTATAATGAGAGAAACAATTGACTTAGTTCTTACTAGTCAAGTCCAGTTAGATTATTTTAACAAGTTGTTAAAATAATGAGATATAGTTTGCTAATGCTTGCATGAATGTGACAACTATTATTTCAGATAACTGAGCATTCCCTCATGGATAATTGATGCATGTCAGTTCTGTCAGAGACCCAGTTGAGATCAGAGAAGGGACAATGCACTATCAGTTGGATGAATATTTTTCCTATAAAGGAAGCTCATCCATGATGAGGATTTATCTCCTTCAGGTTTGTGCAATTATTTCAGAGGTCAGTGTTGTGTGTGAGGTGAGAATCACATAGGTTGCAGCTGGAGGACCCAGGAAAAATGTGTGCATAGAAATAGGAGGCTTGGAGGGTAGAGGAGAAGGTTTGTGAGAAGCCTTTCACTGTCTGAGCAGTAGAGGGATTGTACTGAGAGCTGGATAGCTTCTGAGCTAAGGCTTTGTGTAATTCAGACTATATTTCCACTTGTATGATAATACAGAGATGGGGTTTTAGGCAGGTGCTTTCCCCAGGTAAATTCTTTTGTGTTATGTGTGATTGATTCCTTCTTACCAGTTACTGTGTTCTTATTGATGTTGCTCATAGTTGATTAAGCTTCTGCTAAATTGTTTGTAGAAGTACATCAAGTGTTTTGCTTTAGTACATTGCATTACCAGGTGATCTACGGGTGGGAAATTTCTACATGGTATCAGAGCTAGCTGATATGTAGAAAAATTTCTACATGGTATCAGAGCTAGCTGATTTGTAGGAAAAATTCTACAAAATTCTACATGGTATCGGAGCACAGGTAATCAAGGAGAGAACAATATACTGAGAGGAGATTTCAAAATTTTGAGTTTTGGGTCGAGAGTTTGTAGAGAAGATTTGAAAATTTATGTACAAAATTTTCAGAAACAAATAGCAGATTTGGATTCCTTGTGGAAAAATACCCAAAAAAAATAAAATCAGCCGAATCGGAGTTCGGATGAGGGAGATATCGCTGATTTAAAATCAGCTCTTTTTCTAGAAAATTTTGTGAGGGTGGGAAAGTGGAAATAGATTGGTGGGCTAGCCAAGAACCTATATGCACCTGAGGTACAAGATGCATGTAAAGCCTTGAGGAAAAAGGCAAAGGTTAGATACTTGGTGGTTGAGAGGGAGGGTATATTACCTCTCAACATGCAGAGCCAGAAGAAGTCTCAAATGATTGTGGAGGAGAGGCGATTGGTGCAGCAGCTTCAGGAGGTTGTGGAGCAACCACAATAAGGGAAGCTGAATGGAGATCGAGTAGAGACATCTACTCATGCAGAGACCTCCAGTAGGGGGAAATTTCGAGCCAAGTGGGTAGAGGGATCACATGCAGCCATACCTCCAAGTAGGAGGTGGGGAAATTTAGAGTGATCATCCCAAGGAGGAGGGGCAAGATCCTTGAGGTACCCAACCTCTTGGATGAGACACTGCTATAGGAGCCTCGATGTGGAGTAGCAGGAACTGACTGATTGGGTAGAGACAGATGCAGATGGAGCGGCAGAGAGAGCGACAGTGCAGGGAAACCCAGGATAGCGCATAGCTAGCAGGTTGGAGCAATGCAAGAGGCACAAGTGTTTTGCACAGTGCTAGGTGGCACATAGAGGTGTGCAATGGTGCGAGATGCATGGAGATGTTGCAGTAGCGCAGATGTCAGAGAGGGAGCACTTGTTAACAACAGGTAGAGCTTCATCATCAAAGTATGTTCTGAGCCCAACATAGTGGTCAGTTGGGAGTTTTTTTGTTCCAAGTGTTGTTGGAGCAAGTGGACCGGGTAGATGTGTTGCATGCAGAACATTCCAGAGTTACAGGGACGGGTTCGAGAGAAAGCCTTTCTTGTTGAGAGGGAGTGTTGAAAAATGTGCAACAAGAAATGTTAAATTTAGAATGTTCTAAAAAGAGACATGCTAAAAATATCATGTCTAAAAATAGTAGTTTGGCCAGTGAGGTCATTGGCCACATTGGGTAAGAAGTGAAACTGCTAAAAATAGAAAGTTCTAAAAATAGAATTTCTAGTCCCTTCCTATTTATAGCAGTCCCTAGTCTATCTATAGGAAGTAAAATTAATTTTTGTCTTAACAGCAGTTGGAAATATTAATTAATTAATTCAGTTGAGTTAATTAGTTAAGGAAATTCGAATTTGAAGTCTTTGTGAGCATGCACATGAGTTGTCCCACCGATTGAGGAATTTATCCTTAATTTCCTCCACTGATTGAGGGAATAAGTATGAGTTCTATAATGAGAGAATCAGTTGACTTAGTTCTTACTAGTCAAGTCCAGTTAGATTATTTTAACAAGTTGTTAAAATAATGAGATATAGTTTGCTAATGTGACAACTATTATTTCAGATAACTGAGCATTCCCTCATGGATAATTGATGCACGTCAGTTATGTCAGAGACCCAGTTGAGATCAGAGAAGGGACAATGTACTATCAGTTGGATGAATATTTTTCCTATAAAGGAATCTCATCCATGATGAGGATTTATCTCCTTCAGGTTTGTGCAGTTATTTCAGAGGTCAGTGTTGTGTGTGAGGTGAGAATCACACAGGTTGCAGCTGGAGGACCTAGGAAAAAATGTGCATAGAAATAGGAGGCTTGGAGGGCAGAGGAGAAGGTTTGTGAGAAGCCTTTGACTGTCTATGAGAAGTAGAGGGATTGTACTAAGAGCTAGATAGCTTCCGAGCTAAGGCTTTGTGTAATCCGAACTATATTTCCACTTGTATGATAATACAGAGATGGGGTTTTAGGCAGGTGCTTTCCTCGGGTAAATTCTTTTGTGTTATGTGTGATTGATCCCTTCTTATCAATTATATGTGTTCTTATTGATGTTTTTCATGGTTGATTAAGCTTCCGCTAAATTGTTTGTAGAAGTACATCAAGTGTTTTGCTTTAGTACATTGCATTACCAGGTGATCTACGGGTGGGAAATTTCTACATGGTATCAGAGCTAGCTGATCTGTAGAAAAAATTCTACATGGTATCAGAGCTAGTTGATTTGTAGGAAAAATTCTACACAATTCTACAATTAGGTACCTATTCCAGATAGTGATCTTGTTTAGTGCCCAATAGTTAATACAAAGTCTCCATGTCCCGTCATTCTTCTACACCAATATAATTGGGCTCCCACAGGATGATGACCTTAGATTGATGTGCCCTTTATCCAATAGCTCTTGAACCTACCTCTTGATCTCATCATTCCCTAGAATGGCGTGTCTCCATGTCCCGTCATTCTTCTATACCAATATAATTGGACTCCCACAGGATGATGACCTTAGATTGATCTGCCCTTTATCCAATAGCTCTTGAACCTACCTCTTGATCTCATCATTCTCTAGAATGGTGTGTCGATAAATTGGTCCATTGGGTAGCGGCACGCCCGAGGTTAGATCAATGGAATGCTTGACCTGACAATGCATAGGTACCCCTATAGGTGAGGCGAAAATGTCCCTATACTCCTGCATGACCTTGCCCATCCATTGTTATTACATGGAGGAGCCCTGTCTAGAAGTCATGGCCACAACCTTCTTCTTTCCCTGAGGACGAATCATAAGGAAAACAAATTTCCTAGTTTGTGAAATGATCTTACTGCATTTCTTTGCAGTGATCAAAGAGATGACGGTAGGAGGGGCTACCTCCGGTATCTTGTACAATTTATTTCCCAAAGTAATAATCACAGAGCGAGGTCTAGACTCATATACAACATGTCACTTCCACAAGTATGGTTGTCCTAATAATACATCACAAACTTCAAGAGGAGCAACATCACACAATACCTCATCTGTGAAGGGCTTGATCTTGTAGGGAAAATGACACTGCTAGCTGATGCTGAGGTCTCGTCCTTGGTGAAGCCACCCAATGGTGCATGGTTGTAGATGTGCTATCGTTAGTAGGCTTAATTGCTTCACGACTTCTGCTGAAATGAGGTTCTTTTGGCTCCCGCTGTCGAAAATGAACAATAGCGGAGAACCCTTCACCCACATCTATGAGTGGAAGAGGCGTCCCCCCTCCTCTGGATCTTCAGTCTCATTTGTTTGGATCTTGGTGGTGGCCACGATGGAACTAGGCTCCGCGTCAATAATCTACTTCCCTTTGTGATTCCCCTTGTTGATTTCTAAATCAGAGTTAGAACACATGTCTGAATCAGAAGCCTTCAACTTGACCAACAGTGAATGCTTGGCCCGACACTCACTTGTGTTGTGAGTGGAGCTCTTACGGAACTCACACCATTTTCTAGTATCCTTCTTTATCTTCGTGGTGTTTTTCTTTACTTGCAGCTTTGACGAGTTATCCTAGGTCACCCTGCCTTGGCTTTGGCCTTTGCTTTGTGTTTTGTGGGCACCTTTTCCTTGCTTCAGATTTGCAAATCCAAAGTCTCACTTCTTTTGTTTAAACTTCTACTCAATCTTGATAGTGTATCGGTATGCCGTGACGAGCGATGAGATGTCGAGGAAATCCATCTTGTCCTGGATGTACTTGTGTAGACAGCCATGGTACTTGAGTACCAATTGCCGCTTAAAATCCATGATACCCAACTTTGTGTGGAGGGTATGGAAAACATTTGTGAACATCAACACATCTTGGTCCCTTTCCTGCCGTAGCGTGGTCCACTTTATGTATTTATCTTCATAGCTCTCGACAGGGTAATATTGTTCCTTGATGGTATCTCAGAAAGAATTCCAAGTGGATGCGGCTGAAAACAATGAGGATTCACTCTCCTTCTTTTGTTCATAGTAGGTTTCTCACCAGTCCTTGATGTGTGGGGCGGCTTTGAGAAGTGAAAAAGTAATATTTCCTTGATTAGAAAAGTTATGAACTAACAAATATCCTTCCAACAGATTCAACCATTTATCTATGACATCTACATCTATCTTGCCCTCAAACATGGGAATATCAAAGTTAACTTGTACCTTAAAAGAAGTGGTGCCTCCAAAGTGGCTGCTAGATGAAGATGCGTCGCTTGTGGGTAGTTGTCAAAGGATCTGGAAAAAGTTATCCATCATCACATTCCTCTGTTTCTCGAGAGCTTCCTCAAGCAATATTTTGAAAGGATCTCTTGCCCCCTCATATTTCTTTTCTTCCGCCATGGGAGGTCATCGGGGTTTGCGATGCTGGTCTTGCTAAGGTTCAACCAATTCGATTCCTGACTCCTTATACCCTGACCTCGTTTGGGACATACAAAGAAAAATAGAGAAAGAGAAGACCACTTTGACACCACTGGTCCGAACTTAAATAGGAACACACAAAATTACTGATATAACCATAAATACAGAGATTCAGCAGAAATAACACTTCATTTCATTAATATCAAATTACTAAAATATGCTTACAAATAGAATGGAAATAAACTAGCTCAGGTGATGGTATATTATCTCTTAGAAGAGATGCAGCAGCTACATGCCTTTTAACTATGTTACAATGAGTCTCAAGGGCCTATTTATTATTGAACAACAAGAAAAAACTCTAAACAACAAAAACCCTAACCCTAGGAGATGTAAGGCCAAGAGTTTGTGGGCCTTGTTGGGGTTAGTTGGGAAGCCAACTTCCTGGGGTCGTAACTTGGTTATATTACCTCTTTTTGGCACATACGATACCTTGTTAGAAAGGTATTTCTAAGTACTACAGGATTTACGGCTACAAGCCTAAAATAGACCTCAAAATAATGCCATTTAGGGGGTCAAAACTACTCTGGAAGTTTAGGACCTGAAAAACTGCTAAAAATAATAAATGTTGAAGTAAACTAAAAATAGTAAATGCTGAAATAAACAAGAAAATAGATGAAACTAACTGGAGGTCTAAGTGGAATATGCGGGTGGCCACTAATATCCACCTGGGTCATATGACGTCCTACTAAGGGAGAAATAATAAAAGAAGATAGAACTTTAATTAAAGGATGATGAATCAAGTTCTACAAAAGAATTAGAATTAGAATTATAAGAAGAACCACATACTATGGTATTAAGGAGATCAGTTCGGGAAAGAAGGTAGTCAAAATGTATATTCCACCTATTTTCCATTCAATTTTGTGTTGCTTATTACTGTTGATAATCCTATATTTGTTAGGGAGGTAGTAGATTTAGAGGATGGAAAACTCTAGAAAAAGGCCATGGTTAATTGATAATCCTATATTTGTTAGGGAGGTAGTAGATTTAGAGGATGGAAAACTCTAGAAAATGGCCATGGTTAATGGTAGCGTTAGACAAAAATGAGGCTTGGGATCTAGTGGAGTTTCCAACTAGAAGAAATCCCATTAGGAGCAAAAGGGTGTTTAGGAAGAAGTCAAATGCATAAGATAGAGTGGAGAAATAGAAATCTTAGTTAGTATCAAAAGATTATTCCTACGTAGAAAGAATTGAATTTGGTGATATTTTTCATCATGTTCCTAGATTAACTTCTAAAATATTTCCTTTATTTGTTGTTATTGTTGCTTTTGATTTTGATGTAGAGAAGATGGACATGGAGACAACATTCCTACATGAGGATTTGGTAGAAGTAATCCACATGAAGCATTAAGAAGGATTTGCAGTGAAGAGAAAGAAAGAGCTAGTAATGCGGGCTAAAAAGGTCACTGTATGGGTTAAAGAAATCATAAAAAATGTGGTATAAAAAATATGATACTTATATATGGAGACTTACGTGACAAAGAGAAAAAAGAGATCATTCTATGTATTTCAAATTAGTTGGTGATCGAATTATTTGATGTTGTGTTCCAAATCATCTCATGCAAAGATGTCCAAATGATATTTACTTATATTAATATTAATTAAAACTAATAAGAGCCAGGGTTTGTTGTGGGTATAAGCCAAATTGGTTGAGGATGATATAATATACTTTTTTTCCTTTCGTTTGTCATGCTCCCTAAAACTTAAAAAGGTAGCTTGTTTATTTCTTACATTATTGGAGCCATACAAACACAATATTTCATACCATTTTAAACCTTAGTTATATGCCAGGTATAATTGCATTATGGTATTTCTTATACCTGGGTACTTTCAAATTTTGCACTTAGGTAATTGTGACATATAAATAATTTAACCTTAGAATTTTCAATTAAAAAAAGGGACAAATCGCTAGGAATTCGGAGTTGATTAAAAAATAATTAAGGCACCTTTGAGCGGGTTAGTCACAACATTCTTAACCCGGTTTAGTCGGAAAGAAATAAAAATCCAAATCAAATTCAACATAACTAAACAAAAATATTAATTGGCTAGAAATGCAAATTAACCTTCTACAAATCCCATAAAAAGCATTGAATCCTATTAAAACCTATAAAGCAACTAAACCCTATAAATTTTAGATTCCAAATTACATGCTCTAGAAGCCTTTTATACTAATACATTATACTCTTAACTATTAGTTAGATGTATTCACTATTATACTAATGCATTACTATATTATATTAATACTATATATTATATTAATAGTATTAATATTAGTATAGTTATTTAATATAAATACAAAAACCCAAACATCATTGTTTCTTCTACCCTTTCTTTTGGGATTTAACAAAGATCCATACATAGTTAATGATAATGTAGAATGTCAAATTTTAATTTACTATTTTTGTTATCGGATTTAAAGGTATAGTGATGCATTTATCTACCCGCCTAGATTCATCTTTATTCTGAATCTACCATGTCCTTAAAGGGTCAAATATTTGAAGATGCAAACCTTTTTTTGAGTGAAAAGATATTTGATCCCTCTAGACATCCAAGAGTTAAGATAGATCTAAAATGATGGATAACACAAATAAATGTATAAAAAACTAATCAATAAGATCATCTTATATAAAACCCAAAGTATAGCTAACTACCTCAAAATAAGGAAAACTTAATCAAATTAATATAAGAAAGGAAGACATCATCCACTCTTATCACATTAATAGCACATTTTTTTTTTCTTCTTCTTCTGGACGTGTGCACCAATCAACCAAGTCAAGATCACTTTTAATTTCATTAATTGATAAATCTCACGAAAGGGTTGAAATAATTAGAATAAGGTGAATCTCACTAAAGGGTTGGAACAATTTGAATAAGTTGTTCAGCTCCATCATCGTATGCAGGGTTGGAATTTGAAAACAGATACTCTGTGAAACTAGACATTGTTCACACTTCTTTAACCTATTTTCACTGTTTTAAAAAAATATGTCAATAATTTTGTAAATTTTAAATTGTATTTGGAAAGCAAATCACCCCGTAACGATTTTGTAAATTTTAAATTGTATTTAACACGCAAATCACCCAATAATAAACAATTTTCTCATCAAATTCAATAAACAATATATATAGAATTATCTCTCATAAAATTCAATAAACAATATATATAGAGCTATCTCTCCATTAATGAAACAGAAAGTATATACCACCCATCCAATAATATAGCTGATTAAATCGGACAAATAACATAACCCGTAGAGAGCGTCAAATTCCATCCCTCGCCGGCTTCCGCATCACGCTAAGACTTTCCCTACTGTTCGCCGTCAGAGCCTCGCAGGGACTTAGATGAGAAGGTGATGTCACTCTCAGTTGACTTTTCTACTTTTGAAAGAAAGTCGGCACGTGCGAGTCCATTGCATGATTTGATAACATTGTTGGCTTCCCATCAGCAGAGAGATTGTTATGGCTAGGACGTAAACAACACGTGCGCTACACTGACATGTCTCATGGTGTGCTGACATGGCATAGGCATTAATGATATGGGGCATGCTTGAAATAATGTTTTTTAGATGCTGAGAAATATAATATTTATTTCCTTTCATTTTTCATAAATTACAATTATATGATAAATAAATTATGATGTTGTAATATTTTATTTTTGAAATTTCCCGCTCTACAATGCATAATCTCTAAAGAAACACTAAAAGAATCAACATATGTATTGTATATATGAAATAAGTACTCAAAAGAATAAGACTATTCAACTACTTTCCCAATTGCAGAGCAAACAATAATTCATAACTTGGAAAGAATCTCAAAGAGAGTTAACCATACTCAGAAGTGATGAAGTATCCAAACACTTTGTATATATATAGAGGTATTCCATTTCATGAGCTCATTTCAATATGTTTATGATCGGTAATCTGTCGTGGATATTCCAATAAACAATTCGTTATAATAGATCTAATAATATTACATTAAGACTTTGAAATTCTACACTATTACAGTTTATTAAACTTTAAGATCTGTGGATTCAACTGTAATTAGTGCATGCATGTGAATGGAAATTATGCAGAACAGTAGAGAACGACAAAATAAACAGACACACACACATAAGACACAAGATATGCTCTCTGAGAAACCCTTTAAGGAGAAAACCCAGCTGGAAGGTGAGGCCGCTTTGCTCTCTTTCTCTGTCTGGAAATATGGTTGCAGGTACAAAGAAGTAATGTTTGTAACCCGTGGGTTGCTACAATGCACATATCCTCTTTGTGTGTTTTTCCTCCTATCTCTCCTAGCTATCTTTGCTCAGCTATGGAACAAAATGCTCTCGAAAGAATGGAATGCCTCTTCCTCCTAGTGGCCTGATTATAACATAGCCTGATAGCCTACTACTAGTTAAGTTTGACTACATCAACTCTTTACTAGAGTTACAAAATAGACTCTTCTAGAGTCTTTTACATCATAATCACTTGGCTAGCCCCTTTTCCATAAATAATGGGGGCTCACTAGGCATCCTCCCAAACTATAGGTGTGAAAATAGGAATGTCAAATTTTGAGTGGCATAGCATTTGCATACGACTCTGATTGGCACGCTTCTTACGCCCCTGGAAAGGCCTTTGTGTGTGGAATAACATGAAAAAGTGTTGCACTAAAGAACCAATTTTTACCCCCAAAAAAGCTCATTTAATGCCTCAAAACACTCTTGGAAGGTTTCAGACCCCGTTTCACCTAACTGGTCCCACCAGTAAAAACGGTCACAAGAGTTGATTCCTCCATTTTTTCCACTCCAAATACATCAAAATGGATGCCAAACAATATAATGATCCAATTCAGATCATACCTCCCTATTTTGGGAGACTTTTGGTCCCCAAAATATTTTACAGAATGAGGTAAGGAAATTTTTCCTCCACCTTCTTTTGGGTGTACCATTTAGCTTTTCCTGGAAGTTATCCCTTCAACCCAATCTGCCAAAGGTCATGATGCCCTTGTCTTGTAGTTCAAACCTCTTCTGCAAAAATGTATCTTTTGTCAACTATGCTTGAGTGCCTGATGCCAAATCCTCCATAGAATGTAGGACTTGTTCCTCTTCCCGATCTAGCATGGAAGGCTAAGAGAGTTTCAAAACATTCACGACCGAGTAAATGCGCATATATGATGGTAAGTTGAGTCGATAGGAATTATCACCCACCTTTTATAGTATATCAAAGGGACCATACCTTAGAGCCTTGATTTTCTTACGAGGTCCCTGTAACCTCTCCTTGTTGAACTGTAGCCATACTTTGTCTCCCACCTTGAATGATTTCTCTGTTTTATGCTGATCATGCCTGGCCTTAAACTACTCCTATGAATTCTGCAGTGTTTCCCGTACCTGTATATGCATCTTCCTAATCTTCTCTATAAATTTTTCAGCCCTCAAAGCATCACCTCACTCCTATTCCCTCACTCCTCCTTTCTGCCCATATGCATTATCCAAAGGTGAAGGTAGAAAATATCCAAAATGAGTCTCAAATGGGGACTTTCCTGTAGAAGTGTGGACTGCTCTGTTATAAGAATGTTGTATATATACCAGATTTTCAACCCAGGTCTTCAGATGCTTCTGGTTGTATCCCCTTAGAAGCTACACCAAAGTCTTGTTGACTACTTCTGTTTGCCCATCTATCTGTGGATGGAATGTTGTAGATATCTCCAACTTTGTGTCCATAATTCTCCCACAATGTAGTTTAGAATGCACTGAGAAATCTTGTGTCCCTACCTGAAATGATGCTCCTTGGTATCCCAAAGTGCACCTAGACCTATCCAAAGAACAAGTTTGTTGATTCTTGTTTGCTGATGGTCTTTTTACAGGGCATCAAAACACACATCTTGCTGAACCTATAAACTACCGCAAACAACTAGTCATGTCCCTTCCTGGTTGTTAGTATATCTCTCACAAAATTCATGGAAATGATTTCCCAAGGATGAGTAGGTACATGTAAGGGATGATATAGATCACATTTCTTGTTGCTAGACTTGCTGGTACAACAAAGCATGCATCCTCTTATGAACCTAGCTACTTGCTCTTGCATCTTGGGCCAGTACACATACCTCTGCAAGTTAGCCACAATCTTCCCTACACCAAAGTGGCCTGCAACCTTGGAGGTGTGAACCACTCTAATTAGCTGCAAATGCTCACCTTTAGGAACACATATCTTATCCAACCTGTAGAATAACGTGTTGTAGCATTTTTGGTTTTGGTAAGCTACCATCAATTGGTCAAAAAAAAATGTTAAGTTAGGATATGGGAAAAAAAGAATATTGAATCAAAAAAAATTCTAGGCATATTTTGATGAATAAGTCCATATCAAATAAAATGTTAGAATAGATGCCCTAAAAAAAGAAGGCAAAAAAATAAAATGTTAGATTAGAAATAAAAGGAAAAATGATCCGAATTGGATCCTAAAGAACTCTCTAACTTTTCATAGCTCTGTAAAATTCATGCCAAAGTGTCAAAGACTTAGAAAGGTCGAGCTTATCAGAAATATCCTCGAGCAATTGTAATATGTGAGCAGTGCCATGCAATGAGGACCCTCAGTCAAGCACGCTGACCGTTGGCCCATGGTAACGTGCGCTTTCATGAGACAACAAAATGGGAAGCCTTTTTGAGAAACGGGGGAGGTTTATGATATGTGATTAGCAACAAGTCGCTAATCGCATATCACCGGGAAAACCCCTTAGAGAAGAAAAAGCCTCGAGCGACTGGGCCCGAAAAGTAAAAAACCGTACAAAATTCGCCAATTCTGTCAAAGGCGGGTCCCAAATGAAAACTGGCAGGATATCGGAAGGGTTTTGAGCAGTAAGCGGTTTCAACTGAGTCCCGCTCGATGCCACACACTAGGTGCCACACATCCAGCAGAAGAGAGAGAAAACTGCTCATATTGGATGGGTAAACGTCATGCAACTTACTCGCCCGATATGGACGGGGACCGTAGGATCTGTAGGCTCTAGATCGATGGCGGACATACGATCTGACGGATGACTAGATTCAACGGGGTAAATAGGCCGAATTGTGTAAAGGTTTGAAGTCCATCATGAACAATGAGTTAGTAGAGGAATCATGTTCGCGGGAATTCTGGGAAGTTAAATGGAAATAACGACAGTTCAAACATTTTTAAGAGAACTGACACTCAGTTAGTTATGAAACAGGTGGCCACCTCCCTGTAAGACGTTACACAATGATGATGACGCCGAATAGAGAAATTCAAACGGATAGAGGAAGGAGAACCAGAGCCCCGGGAAGTGGAAACGAATAGTTAGAAAGCAGATTGGCTTTAAAGCCACGAACTGACAGAAACAAAGCAAGCAGTGAGAAAAGTGAGTAAGAAAGCTAAGAGCAGAGAACAGAGAAAGTAAGCCGAGCTGACTTGAAGGTAGCATCGAGCCAGACAGAGCCAGAGAGAGTCAGAGAGTCTATGTACTCCAGAGAATGCTAGAGAGGTTCAAGCGAACTCCTCTAGACAGACCTGTCATGTATGAGTCTCAGATTGGGCTCATACTACTGTGACCAATAGAGGTTGAGTTTCAGTAAGGAGAGTCTGTCTACTCCAAAGACTTGGGGGATCCAAGTTTAGTCCTACTGGTTTATATCTATTGAGTGAGACTCGAATTGAGCTCACTGTTGTAAAAACTCTGCTTTGAAGACATAATAGAGAGGCCACCACTCAAGGCTGGACCAGGAGACGTAGCCTAGGAGCATTGGGTGAACTCCTTATTAAACTTGTTGTATTTACATGTTTTACTGTTGTGTTTACTCTAATTTCTTTAGTATTTGTGTATTTCACAATTTTATCATTCCGTTGCACATCCATGCACATGAGTCTGTAATGCCTTTAATTTTTTGTCCTAGTTAAATTCCAGATCAAAAAATAATAAATTCTGAAAGTGTTGTAAATCCAAATGCCACTACTCGTAAACAAGTTTATTTTTGCAAATAAAAATTTGTGTGCAAATTGTTTAAATGGCACACTAGTTCATACAATCCAATTATACAGTTTAATCATGATTGGATTTGATTTAAATTTTTGTTAATAGGTAGCAAATAAAATTGGCTCAACAGTTTAATCTGAGCCAATGGAAGCAATAAGCGATAGAAGTAGATTAATCATTGAAAGGAAAATATTGAGTTGCTAGTCTAAATGCACTCAGGTGACTAAGATTGTAAAACAATGTTAGGAAAGTTAAGGGTAGGTAGACAAATGAAATCCCATTGGAGCATGAAAGGATTTTTATCCTAAAGTCAGAACATTGCATACATGTGCATATAATGAATGGTTTAAATTAAACATTATATACAAAATATCAATGTTATGGTGTAATATCTGTGTGTTATCCATTCATTCGCCTATACCCCACTCATGTCACATCTGTCATAATTCTTGACCCCACCATCACTTTCTACCACGATATTAAACCTCATTCACATTATTCTTCATCTCACATATTCCCCTAAGATCTTATGGCCTACATCGCTCCTCGACCCTCCCTTGCCATCCGAACGTTCTTTGCGGGGGGGGGGGTTCGAAGTCGGCAGTTTTGGAAACCACCCTTCGAAAGTGATTTTCCCCCATCCTAGTTGTTCAGGACTTAAAATCCAAAAACAACTTACCACTCCAACTTACTCCCGAACACGATTTTCATTCAACCGTTTACCGCCGCTCCACGTCCGCTCCCATGTCACTTCCCCTGTCCAATTAGCTACCGTCTCTTTGCTTGTTATCCATTAATTCGCCAACCCTCACACATTAATATTCCATTTATCCGCTTATCAGCCCTGTTGGAGAACTAATGAGGATTTAACCGTTGACTAACAGACCCGCTCCATCTTATTCATTATAAGCCCTGATTTTCATGAAAACCATTACACAATGCATTCCCATAATTCAGTGGATACTTGTAGCTTGCAACTAAAATGAAAGTCTCATCATTCAACCAAATATTAAATTCTATTTAGAAGCAAGCTGACATCTAGGTCCACCTAATCCATTTTCACTTACATTGTTATTCTATTATCACTGTGTTTAAGCCCAATTCTTCCAATTTCTATCACTTTCATCTTGCAAATGAAATTAATAGAATGCCTCCTAAAGGAAAAGAAGTTGCAGAAACCCAAAACCCTCTCATTCATCCACATGTTGACTTCCATCATACTCCCCTGGTCGATAAAGACTATAAAATCAAGGAGTCTTTGTCTAAATTTGATTTGTTTGAAATCTACTACTGGATGGAGGATTAATTAGTTGATCAAACTAATGAAATAGGACTTTGGGAGTCCCACCTTCCTCATTACATTTTCCCTCAAATACACAGAGCACCTGAATTTGTCAGGAAATGCCATGAATCCTATGACCCCATTCAAAGAGCTATCATCTCACCTACATGAGAATTCTATGCTCCATCAATGCTCAGTCCATTGAACAAATGTTGCAGGCCCCAACTATTGCACCAACCCATCCTTTTTCTCATGAAAGCCTAATAGAATCCTATCAAAAGCTAGATTTCACTAAAAGAGCTCAAACTCTAGAACTTTTCCTAGCTGTAGATAGTCCTCTGCCTAAAAGAAACCCTCCCTATGATTCATCTATATTCCCAGACAGAACCAAGAAAATTACCACCATTCTTTCTTATCTTCTTGGTTAAAATTTTGATCAATATGTAAATGAAGCCATCATTGGTTTCTTATCTATCTTTTCTTTTGGTTCCAAACCCAATGTTCATTATAACTTTAGCCAATTTCTAGTTGAGGCCATTCATGAATAATTTGTCCCGTTCAATACTGAAGAAGTATTCAAGTATGCTTCAGTACTTGTATATCTTTTTATATATTTTCAGGGAGACAAGTTTCCATTCACCTTGTAGAAGCTAGATGAAGAAGGCAACTAGCAATCAGTGATATTTTGGACTTCTATGGGAATGAAGGAGAAGGAAGAATTTACATATAAACAATTCCTAGAATTGTCTGTTCATCTAGCTATTAATCTTATGAGCAGCACTCCAGTACTAAGAATAAGTGATGAAGTTGTGAAAGTGTTGCAACTGGTTGATCAAGCCACAATACGAGATTGGTATCTTTACCAAAATTATACAGAGATGAAAGTCTATGGCTGTGAGCTTCCACCCTACAAGCTTCCTAAGTATCTCCCTATCAGAATTTTTGCATTAGAATATATAGGCAGGGGTTAAATGCAGATGAAATACATTTTGTGGCTACAAAGAAGAAATCACAATTCAAGTTAAAGGCTCAGGTTGGTCCATTCATCTATAATACTAGAGCAACAGGAGAAGAAGTGTTGAAAATAGCAACAAGAAATAATAAAAATAGAATCTAGAAATTCCAATTTTAATCTGTCCTTGAATTAAAATTGTGAATAAAAATCGAACATAGTCTCACCAACTACTTGGAAATAATTAATTAATTCATTATGGATTAATTAGTTGGAGAAATTCAAGTTAGAAGTCTTTCTGAAGTCATGCGACAGTTATCCCTTAAATTAAGGAGATTATCCCTTAATTAAGGAGATAAGATTGAGTTATATTTGAGTTGTAATTAGTTAGCTTAGTTTACTGAGTTAAGTCCAGTTAAATTAGTTCCAAACTATTTGAAGAACTAATTGTGAGTTATCAGTCAGTTGATGCATGCATGCACTCAACCAGTGTACTCCAGATAACTGAAGATTCCCTAATCAGAAACTCATGCATGTGTATTATGAGAAAGATCCAGTTGAGACTAAAGACAAGGGTAGTGTACTATCAGTTGCATGTGTTCTCCTATAAAGGAAAATCATGCATGTAGTCAAGGCAAGGTTCCTTGAGGATTCCACAGTTTTGATAGTGTGTTAGAGTAGTGTTCCACTTGGTGAGGTGAGAATCATCCACTAGGAACAACGCAAGGAAATAGGAGCTTGGAGGGCAGAGGAGAAGGCTTGTGAGAAGCTTTGATTGCCTGTGAGCATCTAGGAGTATTGTATTGAGAGCTGGCTAGCTGTGAGAGCTAAGGCTTTGTATAATTCTGATGTATTTCCACCTTGTATGATAATACAGATAGTGGGGTTTTTAGCTGAGGCTTTCCCCAAAGTATTTTCATGTGTTTGGTTCATTGATTCTTCTCCTTATCGTTATATGTGTTCAGCTCTGATCTCGCTCTATCTTTAAGCTTCCACAAAGAAAACTGATAGTAGAAGTAGGTTATAGTATTTTTCTTTAGTTATATTGCATTATCGGGTTAATCTACAGTTAGATTTTCTACATGGTCTTAGAGCAAGATTTGTAGAGAATTTACAGAATTTCTACATGGTATTAGAGACAAGTTTATCGAAGCAGTGAACTATATACGGAGAAGAGAATTCAAAGTTTGAAGTTCGGGGTTGTAGGTGCAAATTGAATTCATATCATACTTCAATTGAGATGGGACATTATGCGACTAATTTCCCATCGAAGAAGTCCAAGAAAGGATCCTCGGAAGGATCGGAAGGTGAGGCATTAGCCTCTAAGTTCGAAATGGACATTAGCCTCATTGCATGCATGGTATTATCGATGATGTGTTGTGTTTAGTATATTGATAGTGGAGCCTCATTCCACATGACAGGCAATAAAAGTTTATTCAGTACCTTGGAGGAGAAAGACCTCAAGATGTGCATAGAGGTGGGTGACGACGGAAGGTATAGTGTTTCAAGAGTGGGAATAGTTTCTTTTCAGAGGGAGCATGGAGCTCCTATCACCTTGACAGATGTGAAGTATGTGCTTGGACTGAAGAAGAACTTGGTATTGGTTGCGGTATTGGAAGACCGTGGCTATGATGTGTTTTTTAGTAAGGGAAAGGTTTTCCTTAGACACATCACCATGATACAAGTGAAACAGATCGGTTCACGAGTTAAGAACCTGTATGCTCTTGAGGTTCAAGATTCATGCAAAGCCTTGAGGAGCAAGGCAAATGTTAGAGACTTGGTGGTTAAGAGGGAGAGTAAAGTACCTCTCAACATGCAGTCCCAGAAGAAGTATCAGACAATTGTGAAGGAGCCACAATTGGAGAAGCTGAGAGGAGACTAGGCAGAGGGATCACATGTAACCATACTGTAGGTTTTAACCTCGTACAAAAATTACCTACATACGAATTCTAAATCACAGAAAAATAAACAATACGAGAGCATAACACATAAAAACACATATGCACAGAGATTTTCCCCTGGATCCCAAAATCGAGACTACCAGCTTGATTTTTCATT
>APFE031730579.1:58526-100720 GCA_000404065.3 Pinus taeda | reverse complement strand
TTCCCCCCCCCCCCCTCTCAGTATTATTTCCAACAACTATCGCTTTACGATCTTACTATTTTCATTGCATTATCGTTGAGATATTCTATGTATATTTCTTATTAATATTAGTCGCATAAGATAAACTAGTTGAAGATCATTAGGAAGTAATTATCATATCAAAAAATTGGTTTTTACTATTCATCTTGTAGAAAATTCAACATGGAATCAAAGGCTTGTTAAAGGAGAATCCATTGAAGTTAGCCTAAGAAACAATGAGATGTGACTTCACTGATGTAAGAGAACAATCCCTAGAGGAACTGTAGCTCCCTTGAAGAGGCCAAGTAAAAGAAGTCTATGGATGAAATCTATTCTAAAGAGTTTGATTTTTCATCTAATCTGCTATTTGTGGAGGGCCAAGTCAAGGAAAGTATGTTAGGAGGATCCACAACCAAGGAAAAGGGGTTTAAAACAAATGTTTGTGAAAAGTTTTGAAGGACAACTAAGGTTAAAAGGCTACAAGGAAATTATATTATGAGGGTCGCAACCAATCTGTGTCTAGGCAATAGCCCTACAAGAGGGCCAAGGGCCTCATAAAGTGTGCTTAGGTAGGAAAAAAGGCCTCATGATTAGAAAAAATAGTCCAAGAGCCTTTTAAGGAGGGCTAAATACCCTCAGGCCTATGGTAAGGCTAGTGGAAGGTGGTTATAGCAAACTATTGTGGGAAAAAAGGAAGGAAAATTTGAGAAGTGATGTATGGGGGCTAAAAACAAGGTGATTGATATAGTATAGGTGATTAAAGGAGAAGCCTACCTATGAGAAACAAGTAGAAAGTAATCAAAAGGAATTGATCTATGTGTGAGCATTGGAGGCAAATGAAAACCTAGTATACGAGTTGGAATACTTAGGGTTTGTAAACCCTAGAATACTTAGAGGTTATGACTTGTATTGAAGTATTGCATAAGAAATTACTAGGGTTTGTGGGATGAAACCCTATAGAAAGACTTGGAGTGCTGAATGCAAGTGGAGTTGGTGTGATGCATACTTGGTTTATCTCCTTGATAACATGTGGAATGACTTTGTGTTGATGCTAGCTTGTTGTTAAGCCTTTGGTGTGGCTAGATAGATTAATGAATGACATTATAAGGCTAATATATAGGATAAAGAAACAAAGGAATCTAAGCTTGATAATATTCCATATGGACTTCATTAAGGAGGAAAATATCAAGAGGGAGTTGACAATTCCCTTCAATTGTCAATTGTTTCTTCTTAAATTATGAGATAAGTACTTCATATTTCCCTCTCTTTATTATTATTATTATTATTATTATTTAGTATTTTTAGTTTTTATGGCCTTGATATTTCCTTCTTACTTCCATTATGAATTTTCTTTTTCCATGGCCTCTTGAATGAGGTTTACAGAAAGGAAGAACAAGTCCATTGTGAAGACTTACATTACATAGGTGGCAACATCAGGAAGTACATGACAAGGTTGTGGTAAGAAGAATATCCCTTGAAGAGGGAGTGGACTACAGGGATATTTTTTCTCTAGTCTATGATAGATATGCCTAAGGGATTGAGCATATACTTAGCAAGAGTGGTTTCTGTTCGAAAGAGAGAAATTTAAGAGACATCTAAGAATGTGTTAGATGACCAGAAGAGCTTCCGATTTTTGGAGGAGAGTATAGGGAGAAACAACATTAGAAATACTTTCTTACATCGCAGAGACAAAAACAATGGCGGGAGGATTTTCTTCCGTGACAGAGGGAGTAGCCAAGAATACCACAGGAAGACTTGCTTCAATGTCAGAGGGAGTTGGCCTCAAATATTTCAATGAAGCCTTTCTATCCAGATACACCATTTATTAGGATTGGAGATGATCCAGGTGGATCTTTAGACACCAGTGGCATGGAAAAAGCTCAAAATTCAAAGTGGCGGAAATATAATTAACTTGACATAAGATTGAAGTGCTCGTTGCCCTGATTCCAATGGTGTGAATGACACTCCAATCCAAGTCTAGATGAAGGAGATAGAGGCAGTCAAAGTTGGGTTGACTTTTTGATGACTGGGCAGGATTAATGAAGGCACAATTTACACCTTTTCCAGTGGACGGAATCTGGCCAACTTTGGCTAGATTCTAGGCAAAATTGTTGCTTCATTAAAATGACTCCTTCCATCCAAAACCGAATTTTCAAAATTACACAATTTGTTTTATACAACAAAAAAAAATATATAAAAAAGGGGTGGTAGGCCACCAACCCCGCACATACCATATAACAATATAAAATATTGGTGGAGGGGCGGGCCACAACCCCCAACCTCTCCAATGGATCCATCCCAACGGAAACACCATACTTTAAAAGGCACGGGAGTTGGGTGGGCCAACCCATAAACCACAAACCATGGCTCAACATGAAATGAGAACGACGGGGTTTGGGTAGGGACGGCCCTTGGGGCATGGACCCAATCCCGAAATTCAAAAGCCACGTAACTACACGGTGGAGGTGGGTACAGTGGGTGGGCCGCATAAGGCGGGCCCAACCCAACCATAATATAAAAAAAAGGGTTCGTTTAAATATAGCTTGATTCGATGTATAAAAAAAGGAGGCGAGGTTTGACTGTCCGACCTGCTCCTTATTAACTGGGATCCTTAACTAACTCTGCCTACCATCCACTTTGGAAAATACGTTGGCCAATTTTTATTAAAAAAAAGTTTTTCAGTGCGCCCATGCAGAGGAGGCATGGCACGCGGTTCGAGGTAGAATTTTGCAGGAGGGCCAAAATTTCACTTTGTCATATTTTGACAAATTTTATATGGTTTCAACATTTCTCGTCGCCAGAAATGCAATGGCATTGTCCGTTTCTCCATCAAAGTTTTGCATTTTTCAGCGAATTTTTAGTATGGAGGTATAAAACTCCTTTTTTGTTGTAACTGAATCTTGTACTTTTCTTTCTTATGCCACTTAATGAATGAAGGCCTCCCCATTGCTCGAGCAGGGCCCAAAGACATAGTGCAAGTTAGACGAACTCCGTTATCAAGTTTTGTTTTCTTCTTTCACGTGTTATGTGTTTCTCCTCTTCTCTCATGTGCACATTAAGTTTTCTATGTTAAGCTACAATTTATGCATGTAATTCTTTAATACATCTATAAGCAAAATATCTTGGATCAAGTGGTATCAGAGCAATTCTTTTAGATGTGAATTACATGTTTGTATGCTAATAAGAAACAGGCTCCAAAGAGGCGAAGGGAAAATATATTCTTTCGATCCTGAAAAGAGATGTGCACATCAAAGGAGAAACATGGCAGATGCAGAGGCTCGTCATGAAGAGGAGCTCAATTTCCACAAAACCTTCTATGCAATGGCAGAAAATGTAGGTCAGTTGCTTTCAAGACTGGAGAAAGCAGAAGGGAAAAAGGAAGAAGAACAAGATTCAGTGCATGGAAATGGTGAAGAAGAACCCCCTCCTTCTCCTTCCATGAGTGAAATCTCTTCTTCCTCTCATCATCATCATTGTAGAAATTCAAGGGGTGCTTCTAAGAAACCTTTCTTTAAATTAGATGTTAAATTTGATCTTCCCATGTTTAATGGTGAAAGTAATGCAGAGAAGCTTAATAACTAGATTAGGTAGATTGAAATCTACTATAGGATTCAGCAGATTGAAGAGGATGAGGAAAAAATTCAGCTGGCCTCTCTTCGGCTAAGTAGCACTGCTCTCATTTGGTGGGAGAGAAAATTGTGAAGCAGTAAAAGTGTGGGTAATCTTCTTTCCTCATGGCCTAGTTTCATTTATGCATTAAAGGAACAATTTTATCCCTTGGGTTATAAGCAAAAAGCCTTAATAGATTGGCAATACTTAAGGCAAGGCAGAGGTCAGGATGTTCAAAGATTTACCGAGGAGTTTACAAAACAAGCACTTAATTTGGGCATTGACCTTGATTCACCTGAAGTAGTAGCTAAGTATATTGGATCATTACATAGTTACATTAGACATTCATTATTATTGTTTGAACCTAATACCATTGACTTGGCTAGTGTGAAGGCCATTCATATGGAAAACAAGGGAACACCTGAATGGGATGACCACCCAAAGAGAGATGCAAAAGCCAAGAGAAAGCGAGGAAATCCCTCTTGTACACATTGTGAGAAAGAGGGGCATGATGAAGAAAATTGCTGAAAGTTGCACCCTGAGCTGAGACTTGAAAGGAATGACAGATAGGGGAAGCAAAAGGTCATCACCACTATGCAATAAAACCAAGATTTTGAGTCAGAGGAAGATGAGAAGGTCGCAGCTGCAGTATTTGCACGAGGTAGTCCCATTGACTTCGGGTCCAATTCTAGTGATGAAATGAAGTTTATAGCCCTTGGGATCACGACAGGAGGACCCATAGATTTGGGGTTTGATTCTGGACATGAATCAAGGATTTCAACAGACATAACGAAAAGGGCACTCCCCGCAGCATGACTCCAAGACCTTAAGGAGATCAACCACCACATCCGAGCAGAGAATGCTGAGCTAGGGAGGCTTCTGCTAGAGGCAAGGGAAGAAAAATAAAGATTACTATGCCAGTTGCAAGCCAAGGATGAGGCCTTGGAAAAGCTGCAACATTGCTATCCAAAGGTAAAAAGCAATTCCTCAATTTCATATGATTTTCATGATGACGAATTTGCTACTTTTGAAAAACATACTACAGGGATTGGATCCAACTATTGAAAAAGATGGGGTATCAGGGAAAGGGCCTTGGCATCAAATGCCAAGGCATTGTAAACCCCATCGAAGTTGAGTAATTTCCATGTCGTGTAGGACTCAGATACACCAAAAAGGAAATGGGAGAAAGCTCCAATACAGCTAGTAACTAGCTAACGACAGACGATGACATTCTCTCCTCACAGTCCAGTGATAGTGGGGACCCCATAAACACTTATCGAAGGAACACCAGGGGAAAATGACCTAAGGTAACCTCGAAAGTTTGGAGGAAAAAGAATCGTTGTAGCCATTGCAACAAAGAGGGACACCAACAAACTACATGTCTGATGCTCCATGATCTAGAAACATCACTGGAGAAGCCGAAAGGTGAACATGTTCAGCAAATGAAACCACCCCATTCACGGTGGTCTACTATGTTAAGTTGGTTTTTCTAAGGTAGTAGCTTGTTATGGCCACCATTGTAAATCATACATTGTAAGTAAAAGTAAAAGTGATGGTGTGTTTCCTATCACTTCAAACCGCAATGATGATATTTTGGCCTTTATTTACTAGTAGTTGACGTATTGATTACTTTTTATGTAATCCTTGGCCAAGGAGTGTGTGCTATAAAATCTTGGCAAGGAAAGGTTGTTAAGTCATGTGTGGTGTGCATGATTGCAAAAAAAATGTACTAGTTTTGTGTGTAGGTGATCGAAAGTGTGGGTTGAAAGGACACAAACAGTGTGCTAAGTGTAAATGCCTTTAGGGTCCAAAAGCTCCTCAATGGGGATGATTGATCCTGGTGGATCTTCAGACACTGGTGGCATGGAAAAAGCTCAAAATTCAAAGTGGCAGAAAAATGATGAACTTGACATCAGATTGAAGTGCTCATCATCTTGATTCCAACGGTTTGCATAACACTCCAATTCGAGTTCGGATGAAGGAGATAGAGGCAGCCAAAGTTGGGTTGACATTTTGATGACTCGACAGGATTAATGAAGGCACACTTTATACTTTTTCCGGCAGATGGAATCCGGCCAACTCCAGCTAGATTCTGGGTAAAATTATTGCCTCGTTAAAATGACTCCTTCAGTCCAAAACCAAAATTTCAAAATTGCACAATTTGTTTTATACAACAAAAAAGAATATAAAAGAAGGGGTGGCAGGCCACCAACCGCGCCACCCAAACACATAACATATAACAATATAAAATGTTGGTGGAGGGGTAGGCCATGACCCCCAACCCCTCCCATGGATCCATCCCAATGGAATCACCATAGATTAAAAGGCATTGGAGTTGGGTGGGCCAACCCATAAACCACAACCCATGGCTCAACATGAAACAAGAATGACGGGGTTTGGGTAGAGTCTGCCCTTGGGGCACAGACTCGATACCGAAACTCAATAGCCATGTAACTGCATGACGGAGGTGGGTACGGTGGGCGGGCCGCCCAAGGCGGGCCCAACCCAACCATAATGTAGAAAAGAAGGGTTTAATATAGTTTGATTCGATGTATAAAAAAAGGAGGTAGGGTTTGACTGCCCTAACTCCCCCCTATTAACTGGGATCCTTAACCAACTCAACCAACCATCCACTTTGGAAAATCCGCCAGCCAATTTTTATTTAAACATAGTTTGTTAGTGCGCCCAGGTAGAGGAGGCAGGGTACGCAGTTTGAGGTAGAATTTTGCAGGAGGGCCAAAATTTCACTTTGTTTGATTTTGACAAATTTTATATGGTTTTAACATTTCCCGATGCCACAAATGCAATGGCATTGTCCGTTTCTCCATCATAGTTTTGCATCTTTTGGCCATTTTTCAGTATGGAGGTATAAAACTCCTTTTTTGTTGTAACTAATGTTTGTACTCTTCTTTATCACGCCACTTAATGAATGAAGGCCTCCCCATTGATCGAGCAGGGCCCAGAGACATAGTCCAAGTTGGATGAACTTTGTTATCAAGTTTTGTTGTCTTCTTTCATGTGTTATTTGTTTCTACTCTTCTCTCATGTGCACATTAAGTCTTATATGTTAAGCTACAATTTAGACATGTAATTCTTTAATACATATATAAGCAAAAGATCTTGGATCAGGAGATTCAGATTTGGTGGATCTCATGATGTGCATGAAATTGATTGGATTCTTAATGTACCTGGTTAACACCAGACCTTATATTTTCTTTGATGTGAACACCAAAAGCCAATATATGGTTGAGCTAAGGCATATGCATTGGATTGTAGCAAAGCATGGTTGAGGTACTTATGTGGTACAATAGTTACGGTTTGAGATACCTCTGAGTTAATGAAGTGAGAGTATAGGATATACAGATTCAAATTGGATTGAGAGTGCAAAGGGTAGAAAGATCAATCATGGTGCTACTTCAACTTTGATATATTGGCTTAGTAGGAAGAAAACTTCTGTCAGACTTAGTAGAAAAGGAACAAAGTATATTGTAGCCTGTGTTGCAAGTCGTGAAGAAATGTGACTTCTGAAGCTTCTTACAAGACGATTTGATGAAATATCACTTCATCCGAGAAATGGTGCAAATAGGGACAATGGAGCTCCAATATATATCCATAGATGAGCATATGTTTGGCATTCTCACTAGGCCTTTGTCTAGGGTTAAGTTTTGTATACTTCATAGACAAGCTTGGCATGATATAGAATGTTTCCCTTATTGAAATGGAGTTATGACGTCTTTATAGGATTGGGCAGACTATCTCATGAAGCCATGAAGGATTTTGACTTGATCATAAAGGATTTTGATTAGGCGAGATGGATACATTCACATAAGAATCCATAAGGACTTGGCTAGGAATCCATAAGGACTTGGGTGGGTCATAAAGGAATTTGACCATAGGAGATTAATACATTTTCCTGATGAGCCATAGAGGATTTTTGCTAGAGATAAAAGGATATGGATACTCGCATTTCCCACTTTAGGATGGATTTATCTATATTTATGCATCAACATGGAAAGCTCATAATTTTTTTTATGATAGAGAAATATAAGCTAATGAGAAATCTCTTGTAGTCAAGGAGAATATCTCCCTCGCTAAGAGGGAGTGTTGATTTCTTTATGTAGCATTGGTATGTATTCCCACATGCCAAGAGGTCTTTGAAGTAGGCTTAGAAGAATTGTGAAAAATAAAATAAAATATTTTTTATTTTGGGCATCATGTAGGCTCAAGAAGTCAAGTCAACCCCACCATGAAAAAGCATATCCATTGGTCAAATTAAAACTCATTTGAATTATATAAATGCATGATGTGCTACTCCACTTTGACCAATTCAGATTCATCATATATTCTCTCTTCTATTCTAGCCACATGTGCGAAGTAAAAGAAGAAGATTTGGAGGTTTTACCGAGATAGTCTCTTGACTATTTGACCAACCTATGACCGAGTTTACAAAGCTATTATTTGATCAAATTTGACTAAGAAATAGGACGCTGCACATGCAAACTTTGACCACATATTTTTTACCAGAATTGACCACAATACATATTTGACTACAGGTAGAGTTGACAATAGGTTTGACCATGGTTTTGACCCTAGGAGTCAACTTCAGGTTCAAGTTGACCATAGGGGCTAAAGTGATTAGACCAAAAGTTTGACCAGATTTGATGTCTTAGCTGGTTTGACCAACATTCAATGGTTGAAACTTTGACCAGGTTTGACTAGTATGAGAATTAGATTTCGGCATAGATTTCTAGAAAATTTTTCGAATTATAAAATTTTTTTGAAGAATAATTTCTCCTATAAGAAAAGTTGTTGGGTTTTCTCCAAAGTTTGGGATTCCTCGGGTAAATTTGTTGTCTCTATTGTGCATGGTTGTCTCTTTATATTGTTTTCACTACATTACTATTGATATTTTCTATGTATAGTTGCTCAATTATATTAGAGCCATAAGATAAAATGGTTGAATATCATTATGAAGTAATTATATGATAAGAAAAGTGGTTTCTACTATTCATATTTTATAAATTCAACATACATTTTCGTCAATTTTCCTACAAAGAATATCAAATAATCTACGAAAATGCGTCAGATATCTGAGAAAACTTTGCGGCAAATATTTGACGTTGAATTATGCTATTCGATGGAAGTGCCATGCCTCTGACGGGTATGTTTATAGACATGCTCGTTGGATATACAATGACTATTTACATCGAATATCTGGCATATATGGGTTTTTCAGATATCTGATGAACATGTAGCTATTAAAAAAAAAATTAACAGTCAACACCTACAAAATTAGAAGCATTGTTTTAGCGTTACCTATATAAGCAATAAAAGAATAAGCATCCTTGTGTTAACTTTTCAATCACCTATACCCTAGAAAATGAGATACATGTTCAAAACATACAAAGAAAAGTTGTCAGTATCTAGAAATTAGTTACATACTAACACCCTCTCAAAGAGCATGGACAAGCTAATAAGTTACAAAAAAAAGTGCTAAGGATAAATATTTAAGCAAACAAATAGACCCAATGAACATGCACCATGGTTTAACTAAATAATCAAATAAACCATACACAATACCACATTTAATCTTGTCTTTGTAGAATACACCTAACTCCCTTAAGATTGACTCAAATGAAGATAAAACACATGGGAAATAACACATTTATTGTTGGGATGGGGTCTCTTGGGTCAGTTTTGGGGTTAAGATAGCCCAATCTTTGGTACATTTTGAGTAAATAATTAAAGTCTCCGTGATTTGTGGATGTGGAGCGATTATATGAATATGATTCAAAGGGGTTTAGCCCCTTGTTTTATGTAAAGTTTGAGTCAGTTTTGAGATTCACCCATGGTCTGCAGACCATGGCATTGTATGAAAAAGGATATAAATAGGTGTGTCTTAGAGAGTCTAAGAAAATTAAGAGTAGAAAGGGTGAAAAGTGATAGCGAGGAAAAGTGGGTAAGACAGAAGAAAGGCTCTGCAGATGAGTGCTTAGAGGCCTAGGTAGAGTCTGCAGCTGAGTGGCAGACCCCTGCAGCTATGTGCATAGGGTAGTTTTGAGTCTATAACCTTGAATTGAAGATCAATATAGACAATTTTTGAAGAATTCTTGCATATTTATGTTCTTTTTGTTAATGCCATATGCTGTCGATAAATGATGTGTTTTATGAAATATTGATTGAATGTTGCACGATTCTCTTGAATAAGTATTAATGATGTACGCAATGCATGTTTAAGTATTTTCACGAAGATTCTGATGCGTTCTCTGATGTTTACCAATAACCTAAGTATATCTGCATGAACACTAATTTAGGTTTGTTCTCTGATGCGAGTAAGTGGATAAATTGACTGTTAAAGGTCCGCAAAGACCGATCGTAGACCTTTGCAAAGGTCTAAAGATTTTTTTAACAGAGTTGCAGTAACATGCCCTAAGAGTGTATAGATCTGAGTGAAGGCAGATTTGAAGATCCAAAAGACATCACACTAGTCTCTGGATGTAGAAACTTGGTTCTTGCTTCCCCCCTTATTACTTCGGGTGAGACTGCAACCTGCACTACACAGGTTGTTGCTGAAAGGGCTAGTAGTGTAGGGTTTTGTTGGTTGGTACATCTAACTCTAAACCTAGGTTGGGACCCCTTAAACGAATAAATGGTTCTGTTGCTGATAGCTAAAATGAAAGAGAAGAAAGCACAACCTTAGCATCTTACGCAAAAATTATAGATGATGAGAGCTGAGCCCCGTGAGGAGGATCAAAGCGTAAATATAGTGCTGAGAAGTGGAGTAACGACTGGCGATGATAAAGGTAAACAACCTGAAGAGGATGAATGCGTCCGCAAGACCCTAGAGAAGGAAGTTGGCTTTGATCTAAATTGCGCTAAGGAGACTTTTATGGAAGCAAAGAAAAGCTTTGCTGAGGCTTCCACCTCAGGAAGCCAAGACAAGATGCAATAAACCAACACACCTACAGAGGTTGATCCCTCTATCCTCACTACGTTTTTGGAGACCTGCATAAAACTGTTGCATGATAGAAAAGTTGTGGAAGGTCTAAAGTAATTAATAAACAAATGTGCCAGCAAGGAGAAGGTCCTTGATGGACACCATGTGGTCAGAAAAATTGGCAAACATAAGGCTCGAATATGGCGCAATATGAGGATCACCACGTAGATAGGTGATTACAAGATGGACCAGGTCATCTTGGATCTGGAATTTGATGTGAACGTATTACAAAAAAAAAACATGGGAAAGAATGGGGAGACCTACACTGCAGTGGTCTCCAATTCAGCTTAGAATGGTGAACCAACAAAAAATCATCCCCATGGGACGATTATATGGAGTAACAATTGATATAGAAGTTGCAAGCGTGATGGCCTACTTTGAGGTTATATAGATCGTCGATGACATTAATACATACCCCACATTCCTTGGAATTAATTAGGCCATTGATATGAATAGGGTCATCAATTTGAAGAAGAGGACAATGTCATTTGAAAGAAAATCACTTTAGGTTGTAGTACTGTTGGACCCTACAAAAGGGGTGCGCTATACTGAACCAATCCGTGATGAGGAAGAAAGTGAGGATGAACCAGATCAAATCTACAAAATAACAATGCAAGATTAGGACTAGATCAATCCGACGGCAGATGGATGGATTGCATGGGACTGGGAGAGTTCCTGCATCTCAGATTCAGACAAAGAGTTGGAGCACTGGAAGAATCACTTGCATGAAGTGTCTACATTGCAATGCAATATGATGATGAAGTCATTACGTTGTGTTTCGTTGGAGGTAAAAAAATTACCCAATTATGATGGCTTAATTGACGTTGATTTGTTTTTGGATGAATTTGAGCGCGAGGTCCCTAAGGATCACCGCTTCCAAGCATTAGAGTTAGCATTGCACACTATGCCTGCACAATGGTGGGGTACACATAAGGATAGTTTTTCTGGATGGCGAGATTACAGAAGAATGATGAAGCTACGATTTGGGCGTGTTAACACCAGAATGACTAGGAAATATAATGGAAGGGATGATCCACATGATCACCTAGTGAAATGGACTAAAGCATGGGGAAGAAAACCACAGCCAGAATGGGTACACATATTTTGCCATAGTTTAGATGCAATTACCATGAACTGGTATCTAGAAATGAAGCTCCACTATGGAACTGCATAATGGGATGTGTTGAAGGAAGGATTTTTATTGACCTTCAGCTTTGGAGAAGGCTTTGCGAGTATTGATGAAATGATACAAGAAATTAAGGCGGTTACCTTCAAAATGCCGTAAGAACCTATGGAATGGACCCAACCATATTGGAGCACCCACTTGCGCCATGTGTTGGAATGCTATAATGTGACCGCTGAAGAGGAGGATGAAGATCTGAGAAACATTAACATTCCAGAGGAGGAAGGGCATCGCGAAGTTGAATTCCCACAAATAGACAACCCGAACATCACTACATCGTTGAAAACAAAGAAAGTAAGCATTGGCATTGAAGCAGAACCAAAGTTCGTGAAAATTGGAGATTATTGGGATGACGTTGCCATGGATAAAGTTTTTGAGTTACTCCATGGATACTAGGATCTCTTCCGTACTAAGTTTTCGGTTTTGAAGGGCATAGTTGGCGATTTGGGTGTTATGAAGATCACTCTAAAGCCAGACTCGAAGCCTATTAAACAGAGGCCGTATCGCCTTAATCTTAAATATAAGGAAAAGGTGCACCAAGAGTTGGATAAAATATTTGAGGCAGGCATCATAGAAACAGTTGAGGAATCTGACTTTGTGAGCCTGATGGTGGTCTAGGAGAAGAAGAAAAAGGGTGAAATAAGGACTTGTGTAGATCTATGGCACCTTAATGATGGGTGTGTCCACGACCCATTCCCAATGCCATTTACAAATGAAGTGCTAGATAACGTTGGAGGGAAGGAGACCTATTCCTTTACCGATGGGTTTTCTAGGTATCATCAGATTAAAATCACACCAGAGGATAGGAGAAAAATGACCTTCGCAAAGGAATGGGGTTGTTTTCAGTACACTGTGATGCCGTTTGGACTTAAGAATGCACCTACGATATTTTCCCGCATAGTCATAACAATGTTCAAGGATTTCATTCATAAGTTCTTAGAAGTATACTTTGATGACTGGATGGTGTTTGGATTAGTAAAGCGCCATGTATCAAGTCTGTGCCTGATGTTGGATACATGTCGTAGATACCAGATCGTGCTGAATTTGAAGAAATGTATATTCTTTGTTCCCTTTGGGATCTTGGTGGGTCACATGGTGTGAAAGCAAGGATTGATGGTGGACCCTGCAAAGATTGCAGTGATTGTGAATTTGGAGACCCCAAGGAATGTCAAGTAGCTGCGAGTGATGCTGGGACATACGAGATATTATCAAAAATTTATCAAAGCTTATGCTCAAATTACTGCACCCATGGAGAAACTATTGAAGAATGATGTAACATTCTGTTGGGACGAAGAATGTCAGTGAAACTTAGATGTATTGAAAGAAAAGATGGTCACTGCGCCGAATTTGGTATTCCCTGATCGGAAAAAGGAGTTTCACATACATGTGGATGCCTCTTGCATTGTGTTGGGTGCAGTGCTAATAGAGGCTGATGAAGGAGAAATGGGCCATCCTATAGCCTCTACGAGTCGGAAGTTATCGAAGGCCAAGAAGAATTATTCAACGACTGAGCGTGAAGGATTGGCTATGGTGTACGCGCTACAGAAATTCAGGCATTATCTGTTAGGAGGACCTTTCAATACGTACACATATCATTCTACCTTGAAATACCTGGTCAATAAGCTTGTGTTTGGGAGGAAGACCTGCAGATGGTTGCTACTATTTTAGGAATATGACTTTGAAGTCATTGTGAAGCCAAGGAGGTTAAATGTAGGACTTGACCATCTGCTGCAGATTGAAATAGGAAAGGAGCACAATAATCTATAGGAAGGGTTTCCAGATGCGCAAATATTTGCGGTTCGAGTAGAAAATAATCATTTTTATGATATTATTCACTTCTTGACGGCACGGGAAGGATATACAAGTCAGCAAAAGAAGGAGTTAGTAGTGCATGCAACAAATTTTTTAGTTATTGTGGGACATTTGTATAAGATGGGTGAAGATGAAATATTATGAAGATATGTGCTATATTTTGAGCAGGATAGCATTCTTGCTAAAGCTCATGGGGGATTTATGGGAGGTCATTATGCAGGCAAGGAAACTGCGCAGAATATTTTGCGCATAGGTCTATGGTGGCCAATGCTGCACAAGGATTCCAATGCGTATTGTAAGGCATGCGATGCATGTCAAATAACTCATAGACCATCGTGAAGGGATGAGTTGCTATTACATCCTAAAGTATCTTTGTAGCCATTTGAGAAGTGGGCGATTGATTTTGTTGGGACAATTCAGCCCCCAGGAAAGAAAACAAGTGTGCACTATATCATCACCACGATGGAATATCTAACTAGACATAATATCTAACCAGATAGGTGAAAGCACAACTGGTTAACGATTGTATAGGAGCTATGGCAACAATTTCTTGTTTGAGTATGTATTAACCAAATTTGGTTCCTTGAAAGTGTTGATGAGTGACATAGGTACACACTTTCTGAATGAAACAATAAGCGCATTAACTGAAGAATTCCAGATCTACCACCAGAGGAGTACGCCATACCACCCTCAGGCCAATGGAACTGTTGAAGCCTTCAACAAAATTTTGGAGAATGCACTGTCGAAGATCTATAACGCACATCGAAATGACTCGGATGTGCACGTACCTGCAGTACTATGGGCTTATAGGACTACTTGTAAGAAGTAGACATGGAAAACACTATTCAGATTAGTATATGGGGTCGAAGCTGTAATGCAGATGGAGTACATTATGCCTAGTTTTCTCATAACAACCCTGATAGGAATGGAAGATCGCGAGGTCTTGGAGGAACGACTCGTGCAATTGATGGAGCTCGAAGAGGATTGATTTTTGGCAGTACTTCATCAACAAGTACAGAATGAACATGAAAAAGCATGGCATGATCGCCATATAAAGCTTCACACTTTTAAGGTAAATGATCTAGTCTTGTTATATGATAGTAAATTCACTAAATTTTCGTGTAAATTCCATATGCAATGATTAGGGTCGTATATTGTTAAAGAAATTACAAATGGAGGTGCAGTTCAGCTCACGAAGCTGAATGGGGAACCTTTTCTGGGAAGAGTGAATGGAAGCATATTGAAATTGTACACAAGGGATCCTGCACAATGACTATATGATAGTAGGATAGTCTTAGTGCTCCAAGTAGTTGCAAGGGAGTGCGAGACTATAAAATACACTGCCCAGTTTGGAGGACAACACAGCAGGCAGGCTACGTGGAGCATGACATAGACACAAACAAGGAAGTTGCGCTATGAGGGAAGGTACCACACAACACAACAAGAAAGTGATCGTTGGAGTTATTGTTCATAACTTGACGACCAGAAGAGGGTTAAATGAAGTAGGGTGATGACATTTAAGGCAAAAATATTTGAAGATCTGCTGACAAAACAATATTTATTACAAAAATTGAGGGGAACGGTCAAATTTGAATTCAAAACCCCCTATAAATTACGCATGTTGGTCCAACAAAGAACACTTTGCGCTCTCAAAATTGTTAGTGAAACTGATGTCTATTTCCTATGAACCAATCAACTTGGGAAGATTTAGTCACGAGCCCCACGTTTGTTAAGTTGTCTGAGATAAACCAAAATTTTATTCTTGACAAAATTATTACCCCAAGTCCTGTTGACACTGTGAGTACTAGTGATATTGCCTTTGAGACAGCTGCCCTGGAAGTTGTAAGTATGGAAGCTCCGGCTCCTGTGCCTATGGTGCCGAGGTCGCCTAAACCGAAGACTACCCCTACCAGAGAAACCCAACCATCCAAATCAAAGAAGGATAAGAAAGAGAATCTAGTGCCGGTCCGCGCTTCCCCAAGGAAGCATACTGAAACACAGAAGCAGAAGAAAGATAAATAACCGGAGAAGGTAGTGGACCTGGAGGCGGAAGAAGTCCATGGAACAAAGGATATAGACACTGAAGGAATAGAGCCCATAACAAGGCTCCTTGAGTATATCCCTCCATGGAAGGGAAAAGCAAAGGTCACGAAGGACCCAAATTTTAAGAAGTTCATCATATCTACACCTCTGCTACCTGAGCAGGTCCCTTTTAAAGGTCCATGGCTCTCGAGGATCTCACTGTTGAAAATGGGTGATTGGGACCTCACAGGTCATGCTAGGTTTCCACACTTGGTGACAGATAAGTATATGCGTAGGGTCTATCATGCAAAATCAGGGGTTACAACGCTAGAAACTAAGGAATGGGTCTGCGGTGTCGAGCACTCAGGGTTACTCAATCCGTTGTGGGTGCCCCACTATCACCGCACCCCCATTAATACGATATGTGTGCACTAGCTACTCACATTGGTGCATGATGATTATTTATGGCTGGGAGGGCCTATCCCCATTACAAACATGCTCATTCATAGAATAACGCACCTGCCTTATAAGGGCACGAACCCAGCTAAGGAGTTTTGCTGTAAGCCCGAGGAAAAAGACCTTGCAGAAAGAGTGAAGAGGGATTACGATCTCGTGAAGAAGTCGCATGCGTATTCAATTATGTATATAACAAACCTGATAGTTCAATTGGCTACCCAAATTTTAGAAGGGAAGGTGATGTAAAAATGCCGTGCAGATGAAGTTCAAGTGCCAGTAGTTTCCCTGGCTGCACAGTGCATGAAAGGTGCACAGTTTAATTGGTCAAGATACCTCTGTCAGAAGTTCCTAGTGAATTGGCAAGAGGCCCAAGATGAAACCAAGTTGTTCCACTATGCTTGGTTGTTCTTGTCGATTGTGCTTGTTGCGTGGGAATTGTCGAAGGATAGCCAATTTCTTCCACTCAAGGAAGGATTGTTGAAGGCAGCGCAATTCACTTCCTTATGTTCTACAAAGGATCCCACGCTGATTACAACGATGAAGATATTCTAGGTTCTCATGGAAATGTCTCTCCGCATGGCCATCAATCAGTGTCCAAGGTTGTCCCCAACCTTGTTCACACAGATGTCAGCGTACGTGGAATTCAAGGCTAACTTCCATAGGGTATATATCCAGGCGCGGAAGGATCTAGAGAAGAAATGGCATGACTTATCCTATTTGGTGACAAAAACAAATGTGCAAGAGGTGGTAGAAAAATGGCATACAGAATGGCGCACCCTGTCAGACTTAGATGCTTGAACAAGCATGGGTGTGGGAAATTCTACTGCGTAGAAGGAAAAGGAGGCACTTCAGATGTGTATTTCCAGTCTAGAGTCAATAGTAGCAGAGGCATGCAAGACAATGTCTGAGCTTCACCTCTCGAAGGATGCACAACCAGAAGCAAAGATCAGAAAACTAGTTGGTAGTGTGCATGAGGCTAAAGCAAAGGTTGGATGGGTAGCATTTGAGCTCAACATGAAGATTACAGAGTTGTAGTTAAAGTTGCATCCCATGACTCCACCTGAGGTTTGGGAGCAGCGCGGAGTTGCACTAAAGGAAGGAATGGCTACATTGGATGCCACAGTCACTGACTCTGTGACATTGTTTGAGAAAGCTATGGAGCTCGTGACCAATCTACAGGAGGACATGAACCTGCAGACACTGAACACAGAGGTAAGGGAGTTTCAATGACAATATGATGAAGTCAGGGTGATTGCGCACTCCATAGCACCATTGCATCACCTTGCTAAATTACAGGAAGGAAAGCAACTCCTAGCATAGGTGGAGGAAGCGCAGAAGAAGGAGGCCTTGCAAAAGGCCAGGTTGCAGCCTTGGTTAGAGGAGGCTTATTTCGTCATGATGACCATTCAGGATAAGCTTAAAGGGTTGCAACAGAAACAGAAGATGATGAGGTTGGTTGTAGAAGGACCAGCCATGGAAACATTGGTTGAGAAAGTCAATCAGGCAGCAACGTAGAGCGCTACTGAAGTTACATTGATCCAGGTGGAGATGGGAGGTCTTTATAGTAAGATCACAATGCTACCAGAGTGACTCGAGGGTGAGTCACGATCTTTGTGTTGGGGGCTTGTTGGGATGGGGTCCCCTGGGTTAGTTTTGGGGTTAAGATAACCCAACTTTTGGTACAGTTTTGTGTAAATAATGTAAAGTCTCCACTATTTGTGGATGCAGAGCACGTAGATGAATAAGAGTCAAAGGGGTTTAGCCCCTTGTTTTATGTAAAGTTTGAGTCGGTTTTGAGATTCACCCATGGTCCGCGAACCATGGAATTGTATGAAAAGGCTATAAATAGGTGTGTATTAGAGAGTCTAAGAAAGTTAAGAGTAGAAAGGGTGAAAAGTGATAGCGAGAAAAATTGGGTAAGATAGAAGAAAGGCTCTGCAGATGAGTGCCTAGAGGCCTGAGTAGAGTCTGCAGCTGAGTGCATAGACCCCTGTAGCTATGTGCGCAGGGTAGTTTTGAGTTTGTAACCTTGAATTGAAGATCAATAAAAATAGTTTCTGAAGAATTTTTGCATATTTTTGTTCTTTCTGTTAATGCCATATGCTATCGATAAATTATGTTTTTTTTATGAAATATTGATTGAATGTTGCACGATTCTCTTGAATAAGTATTAATGATGTACGCAATGAATGTTTAATTATTTTCACAAAGACTCTGATGCAATCTCTGATGTTTACTAATAACCTAAGTATATTTGCTTGAACACTAATTTAGGGTTATTCTCTGATGCACGTAAGTGGATAAATCGACTGTTAATGGTCCGCAAATACTGATTGTAGAGCTTCGCGAAGTTCCGAAGACTATTTTAACAAAGTTTCAGTAATGTGCCCTAAGAGTGTATAGATCTCTGCGAAGGCAAATCTGAAGATCCAAAAGACATCACACTAGTCTCTGGATGCAGAAACCTGGTTCTTACATCCGCCCATACTGCGTCGGGTGAGACTGCAGCCTACACTACACAGGTTGTTGTCGAAAGGGCCATTAGTGTAGGGTTTTTTTGGTTGGCGCATCTAACTCTGAACCTGGGTCAGGACCCCCTAAGCCAACATTTATCAAAGGAAACAAAAGTATGCACACAAAAATTCAGTGACTAGAGTATAGATTTGAGAATTCATAAACAAAAATGCCAAGAAAAAGAAACATCGAGACGGAATTCTATTACTTTCTTGAACTAATATTGCATTAAGCTTGTTTACATAAAGCCTCTCACTGCAAAAAGAAGCTACATTACATGAAATATGAATAACAATACATATATAAGTTAATATATCCAATGGGAAAAAATAATGAAATACAAATCTAAACAAGATGCATCAAATAATAAAAATAATATAGATTTACCAAAATAACTTAAGACACATGCATTATATTGACTTGAAGAATGAGATCTAATATATAATTTTGTATCCCATCCCGTTGTTTAATGGGAAAATCATTTCATCAATATTTTATTACACCTTCAATTGCCTAAAGTCATAAGAAATAAGATGAACTTAAGTTAACAACTAGAAGTTTTACTAATGTTACTAAAAGCCATAGGCACCTTCAATCACCTAAATTCACAAGAAATAAAATGAATTTAAGCTAACAACTATATGTTTTACTAATGTAACTAAATTCCATAGAGAGTACCTAAGAACCACGTGAAAATATTTTACATAGTCTACAAAGAAAAACTCTTATGAATTTTCAATTGTCATCCAATATAGTCATCTTGGGTTTAGAGTATGTGCTAATAATTCTAAAGTCATAGCATCAAAGATGAGGTATCAATTTCGAAGTGTACCTATGACTAAAAAGGTGATAGCACAACGATACCTAAAGTGAAAAGAAATTCATATTAAGATTATGTGAGTTCTGTAAAATGTAACAACTTGCAACCATGCATTTGGATACACTTGTAAATTTTGCAATATCCGCTCTGTTGCTTCTCTTTACAACATAACAACACATATAGTAAAATATAGTGTAGACTATAGTGATAATATAAAAGACATGTAAAAGAAAAAAAATCTTAGTTGTTTTTATCTACCTATTTCAATTATGCAAGTGACAACCGACTATGAAATAATACATATTATATTGTTCGTTATCCATATCGATGCATTTGGAGTGGAAAGAGTGGATGAATGAACTCACGGGACCATTTTTACCAGCAAGACACTGTTTGGCGAAATGGGGTCTGAAACCTTCCAAGAGCGTTTTGAGGCATCAAACGGCTTTTTTTGGGGGTAAAATTTTGCCGCATTAGATTATACCTTTTCATGTTATTCTACACATAAATACATTTCCAATGGCACAAGAAGCACGTCAACTGGAGACCATATGCAAAATTTATGCCACTTAGAAGTTGATCTTCTTGTTTTCACACCTATAGTTCGGGAGGATGTCGTGTCATCCCCTATTATTTATGGAAAAGGGGTTAGCCACATGTTTGTGATGTAAAAGGCTCTAGAAGAGTCTATATTTCAACTCTAGTTAAGAGTTAATGTAGTCAAAATTAATCACTAATAGGCTATTGGGTTGTGTTATAGTCGGGCCACTAGGAGGAAGAGGCATTCCATTCTTTCGAGAGAATTTTGTTCCATAGATGAGAAAAGATAGCCAGGAGAGATAACAAGTAGAGAAAAAAAGAGGATCTGTGCACTGTAGCAACCCATGGACCACATACATTACTTCTTTGTACCTGCAGCCATATTTCTAGACAGAGAAAGAGAGTAAAGCAACCTCACCTTCTAGCCGGGTTTTCTCCCGAAAGGGTTTCCCAAAGAGAATATATTGTGTCTTGTGTGTGAGAGGTTATTTTTTCATTCTCTTCTTTTCTACATCATTTATATTCACATGCATGCATTAATTACAGTAAAATCTATAAATCTAGAAATCAAATAAAACTGTAATAGTGAAAAAATATTGAGTATTTTAATATATTATTATCAGATTTGTTGTGATGAACTGTCAAGTGAAATATCCACGACAGTTTACAGATAAGCTTGAAATAAGCACATTATATATTTGGTTTTCTTAAAATACAAGCATGTGACATTTTAGGATAAGAATTATGTTTTTTAGCTAATCATTAAATCATAAACTAAGTTGGTTTTTATTTAGGTACACAACATTATCTTGTATGTCTTTATACTCAATGACTTTCTTGTATCTACTTGGCATGAAGTGGTAAGGTATTTGTTATTAGTGAAAATATATTTGTTTATGGCATAACTAGAACAATAAGGGGGGGTGTTGGGATAACGAATGGCCCCATTACCATCAACAAAATTTGCCTTCCTATATGAAGGACTTGGTGTTACTCCTTGGAAGGAGACTTAGGTTCTCCCCGCAAGAAGACTGGAGTTTCTAAAAGGTCCCAAAGGATAAGTCCTAAAACTAACTACAAGCATATTTATAACAAGTTATTCTAATATGTTCTATCATATCCCCAGGGAGGCTAACTGAATACAAGATCAAAAACACTCATGAATCAAAATCGAAGGGCTCCCAAGAATCAATCTTGAGAGAAAGCTTGGAGGCTTTATCACTTTAAATCTTGCAAGAGAAAAGAAATGTTAGAAACACTTCATAACAAGCAAGATTACAATACTTGTAATTTTAATGTAAAATCATGGAGAGAGCATTTAAATACATAGTAACCAATGCATTCACTAACTACATAAACACTTCATCAAAAAATAAAATACAAAAGCACACACATCAAAAGAATAACCCTGAATAAGGAAGCACTTCACTCATTCATCAACATTGTCAACTTTCTCCCCATCCACTCTTGTATTAAGAAACAACACTTTATCATTCAATGAATAACCTTTTCTCCAAAATCCAAAAGCCCATTCTCTTTCTAACAAGGTTGCATTTATAGGCACAAGGGGTGGCTCTTGGCCTTCCATATTCTTATAACTCCTCTTGAGACAAGTGACACTTGTTTTTACTTTCCTTACAACTCAAGTGACTTTTGACACTCTGAGTAACTCTTTATCTCTCAAATTACATTTGGCCTTCCGAGTGACCTTTGGAATTTCTAATTTAATAATTTCCTGAAATTATAATTCCTAAATTGTAAAAATAATTTATAATTTAATATTACAAAATGAAAAATGGTGACATGCCATTTGATTGAGTCTATAATGGTGATATGTGTCCTTTTCTCCTCTTTATCTTTTTTCCATTATTTATTTTCTCTTGAATCCTCTTATTGTTGTCTTCTCTTATGCATAGGCATCCTACTATTGATGATGATCAAGATCATTTCAATATTATTGCGAAGGAAGATTGTCTCTTTTTATGAAGTATTTACCTTGGCACCCTTGAACAAATATTCATCTCTTTTTCCATGAAATTGATAAAATGTTGGTTTTCCTTTTCTTAGGGGTCCATCTTCTTCTATTATATTTTGTTGATTCTCTCCATGGCTCTCTTTATGACTTCCTTTTGACATTCTTTTCCTTTTGGTCTGTTGGTACTCCTCCTTGCCTATGCCTTCTTTTCTTTTCTCTTATATTTTCCTTTACATAAGCATTTTATTCTTGATGTAGCCCCATGATCTTTGCTAGTCTTTTGGAGGGAAAATTATTTCTTCTTATGAAGCATTTTATTTGTAAATATTGAAAAGGTACCAATCTCTTTTCCACTTTTTCTTCTTTCAAACCCATCAAATTATTGAGAGCCTAAATTATGACATAAGTATCTTGCCTTTTTTTCTTCTGGAATTTATTTGCTTCTTTGATATCTTGTTCATCATCTCCATTGGCTCTCTTGATGACATATTCTTAGGCTTGCTTGTCTTCATGATATAACTTTCCCAATGAAATTTGTTTTATTATAATAGTCCAACCTTTTCCAATATTAATGAATGGCCATCTTGGGCACCTGTTCTTCATTCAAGGAAATGCTCAATCTAGCGCAAATGAGAATGGATGGGGACAATAACCTCTCTTGGCTTAATAAATTCATCCTTGTTTCTTCATGTATTGGAAGAATGGGGATGTAGACCACTTCCAGTGGTTATGACCATTAGTGTGCAATTAAGCAATACATTGTAACTTGAATTAGCCTCTTTGGGCTAGTCCACCAAAAACTTTATGCTTCTTCCACTGCTTGGTTTCCATTAATTAAATGAATGGCATTATGATGACAAATGAAGTGGAAACCTAGATTATGACCTAAATGATGACATATTAACCGTTTCATTACCTAAGACACATGAATGAAGACATGAAAAATATGAGTGATGAAGGCTATGAGTAGGTGGAGGGAGTAGCAATGACCTAGACTTACTAATTAGTGACCAAAAATTATTTTAAAACCTATTGAAACTATAAAAATTTGACCTAGGACCCTAATCAACAATTTTGAAAGAGTACATTTGATCACTGGTGACTAACAAGACTGACAGACACTCCCTCTGAAAACCAAAATATTGTATGGTCCTTTCCACAAGTTATCAAAATTTCCATGCTTACCTTTCTCCTCATTTCGGGCATCCCATCAGAGAACAACATATCCCAAGCTAAAATAATTTGCTTCAGTTTTTCTATCATAGATCTTCTTGATCTTTTCCTGAAGCTTTGAAGTATTCTAAAGTACTTCCTCTCTATACTACTGCAAGTGAATCATATGCTTGATTCTCCATTGAATATCATTAGGCTCACTATTAAATTACTGCAAAATATTCATCATTGAGACAATGAGAGAAGTCGGAAAAATAGTGTCTACTCCATATACCAACTGAAAAGGTGACATACCTATGGACTTCTTAGTGCTCACTCTGTCTACCCATAGAGCATTGATCAACATTTTGTGCCAATTCTTCTTGTTTTCTTCTAGCAACTTCTTCATTATATTTACCAATGATTTATTTGATGATTCAACTAGCCCATTACCTTGTGGGTAATATGTCGTTGAATGGCCAAGTTTGATGTGGTACTTGTCACAGAAATTAATCATCTTCTACAACTTGAAGGATGTTTCATTATTAGTGATAATTTTTTGTGGACAACCAAATCAGGACAAAATATTAGACTCAAGAAATTGAATTATTACCGCATCTGTATCTTGCCTAGTGGGGATGGCCTTGATCCACTTCATGAAGTAGTCGGTTGCTATTAAAATATGCTTGTGCTGAGCTAATGATGAAGGGTGAATCTCTCCAATGAAATCAAGATCCCATTGATGAAAAGGTTCTTAGACAAAAATGGACTGCAACGGAAACTTTCTCTTTCCTTGAAATATTTGACACTCATGACAACTCATTACAATTTTGTAGACATCAGAAAATAATCTTGGCCAATAATACCCAGATCTCAAGATCTTGTTTGTTGTGATATTCCAATAAAAGTGACATCACAATCACCCTTATGAAAGTCATTCATGACTTCTTTTTCTTCGCTTTTAGCTAGACAATTCAACAAAATTCCTCCCGGATCCTTCCAGAATAAAACATTGTCCAAAATAAAATATCTTTGAGCTTTCAAACTTAATGATCTAGCCTTACTTTTCGACACACCCAGTGGAGAATTGAAATGATGAAGCATATATAAAATATTTGAATACCAAGGAGATGAGGTAAAAATCCGTGATACCTGAACAGATGAATCAACCACTTCTTCTTCAGATATTGAAGCAATAATATTGATGTCCAGAACATGTAAATTGGACTTTGCCATCAGCTTCGCCAAACCCTACCCTTTGACCAACTTTGTAGGCTTAATTTCGAGGTCATACTCCAACATTGCAGCAATCCATTTACCTCGCCTACCTTCATGGTCATTCTGCATCAAAACATCCTTGACTGCAGCATTTGGAACATAGGCAACAATATATGAATGGAGAATGTACACCCGGAAATCCTTCAAAGCCTTTACTACCTCTAAACCCTATTTTTCAATGCTATTATACCTTAATGTCGCATCCCTTATGGTTCTTCTGAAAAATGAAATTGGCTTCTTTGTTTTTGGTCCTTTTTTCTGCATTAGAACAACAACCAATGTGTGCTCAGAAGAAAATTAAAAAATGATAAAATCCACAGTGTAATCAGGGCTGATTAAGATGGGAGCACAAGACAATGCAGTTTTGACTTGGTTGAAATATTTCCTTGCATACTCATACCAATTTACCTAGCTGTCACTTTTCAACATGTTATTTATTTCTCTTAGATGTTCATCAAGTTTAGGAATAAACCTTCTCAAGAAGTTGATCTTACCATTAAAAGACTGAATTTCCTTCTTGTTTCTTGGGTAATCCAATTGTTGGATTTCTTCAATTCTTGAGGGATCTATGCGAATGCCATCTTTTGATATGATATGACCAAGTAATTTTTCCTCTTCCATGACAAACAAACTCTTCTTCAAATTCAAGGATATGTCAAAATTCCTGCACCTCTGGAAGACTATCCTCAAATGATGCAAATGGTCTTCATCTGTTTGCAAGAAAATTGTGATATCATCAAGGTAAATAACCAAAAACACATCCTTTTCATTAGCCAAAGCGATGTCCATCACTCGCTAAAATGTAGCTCCTTCATTTTTTAGCCCAAAAGGCATCTTGGTGTACATGAAAGTACCCCGCGGTGTAGTGAATATTGTCTTCGCTTGGTCATGAAGATGGACCAAGATTTGATTATACCTAGAATAGCCATCGAATAAAGAAATTCTAGAAGAACCCACTGCCCTTTGCGAAACATGATCCATATTTGGGAGAGGGTAGTTGTCTTTCAAGGACACTTTGTTTAGATTTTAGAAATCAATGCATAAATGAATTTCACCTGTCTTTTTTCTGACTGGAAACAGATTTGACATCCACTCAGAAAAGCGAAGAGGAACAATGATACCAACTTTATATAATATATTTACCTCTTTCTCTATGGATGGAAAATTCCGATTTATCCTTCTAAGGTTTTGGTTAAAAGGATTTTGATTGGGCTTGATAGGAATAGTATGTTGAATTATACTTTTATCACAAACCTTCAAATATGAATACTCCTATGAATACACATCAGAAAACTCAGCCAAAAGTGTTGCATACTTAACTTTCATTTCTGGGGTTAAGGACTTTGACAACTTCACCATATTTGGCTTCTTAGTTGTGCCAATATTGATGTCTTCAACTCCTGTTTCAGTGGGGACCAATGTCGGATTTTGTGAAGCATCATCATGATCGAAGAGATCTTACAAAGGTAAAAGACCTCTTGGAATGGAATTGTCCTTCAGCTGTACTACTTCCAATTTTGTGGCTTGGATCTCCTTATCACCCTCATAAAATACATCATCAATGTAAGAGGTGGCTCTTCCTCCATTTGCAAAAAAATATTGATTTTCTTATCATATTGAAACACTTGCCATTATCGAAGATTATCAAGGACAACAGGACAATGTTTAACATTGATTTCAAATTTATTATTGTAATGTATTGGGATTTTAAACATGCTTGCAACAGTGGCAAGAGTATCATCCATGAAATTTTGGTTTCTTGGAATCAAAGATAATGTATACTCAGGAAACATTTTGAGGATGTCTAACACAACATTGCGATATGCTTGCATCCTAGAATTTTTGGCCTAGCATTCCCCCTTTAATTGTTTTATTACCAATTTGGAGTCGCCATAAACTGAAATTCTTTTTGCCTCTAGCTTCTTAAGAATCTTAAGACTGGTAATCAAGGCTTCGTGTTCCATTTCATTATTAGAAAAATCAAAATCTAATTTATATAATCATACTCTGACATTACGAGGAATTTTCCCTTAGTGATTCATTGGAGTACGAATTCAAATTATGATTCCAGCTCCTTCCTTTCCCTGGGCTCCATCAAAATCCATGGTCCAAAGAGCCTATTCCTCATCAAGAAGCTGAAATTCAGAAGATTGATTTTAATTTTATTTTTGAAGATGATCTGTTGTCTCAACATGATCTATATCCTTCACTGAATCCATTGTCCTTTCAACTGATATATTAGGTTGCAAACCATTTAATCCTTGTTCTTGATTTTCTGCAAGTGGAACTGCTTCAACACTACCTGAAACTTCTGATATTTCTTCAATCTGATTTTCTAAATCAACTGAACTATTATCATTGTACAAAATAAAAGATTCTAAATCAGTATGTACAACATGTATAAGGTGATTATTCGGCTTATCTTTGCTAGTAATAATATATTTCATCTTGGTTTCCCGATACAATTTCCTAAGTTGACCGAACATTGGTATAGTAGCATAAGAGAAATCAAGCTTCAAAGTACCTTGGAGTTTTTCTCCCCATGACCTAGAGAGAAGCATCCCATACCTTGGAGGAATATAAACAACAACCACATCCATCAGAACATTTTTTGTCGAAATCTGATCTAAAGATACTACCAAGTCTTTAATGAGACCGAGACACTTAACTCTTCCCAAGTCAAAGGAGTAAAGGTCATGATATGATTGGGTAATATCCAATCCTAACTTGTCCATGATGGCCTTGGGCATGAGATTGTGAGAAGCTCTGGAATATAACATGCCATTGTGAAGGATGAAATTGTGGATCCTAAGATTGAGGTAAAATGGTGGAACTTCACTGTCTTCTAAATTTCCATTTATGGCAGGGCCAAACAAAAGCTCAGGGTGGTCATCACTAACATTCACTATGTCTGACATTTGATCGAACTTTAGCAATTTGGATATATGGAATTTATACTGATCATTCTTAACTAATTCGGCCAAAGTAATGGAAACTTTCAGTTTAGAAATCTCATTCTCCAGACAAAATAAGTTAGGATATTTTTCTACTTCTTTGGAAGTCATATCCTTCTTTTTTGGATATTCTTTGGTGGGAATCTATTTTCTTTGTCCTCCAGTTTGTGTTTTAGCATTGCTCTTTCCTTGAAATCGTAACCTGGATGGACCGAAATAGATCTGGGGTCTTCTATCTCGTTCACTTGATTGTCTAATGTACGAGTGTAACCATGTGAATAAAGGCGTTTAAGTCAAACATGGAAGACACCATCTGATTACCATACAATGATGTAAGTCGTTAACAGACGCGGGAGAAACTGTTGATGATGTTAATGTATCTCAAGGTGCAATAGTACAATTTATATGGTGTGAATGAATGAGTTGAAGTCGAACACCACTTAGAATAGGTTGTTCGAAGCCAATTGATGAAAACATGTCACTGAGAAAGAGAAAACTTGCCATTGATGTTTACAAGTCACAAGGTACTTAAGGAAGAGTTTCTAAGTCAACCTCCTGGATAATGAGTTGATGTTGACAGGAAGAGACTCGTCGCAGGAGGGCCTTGATGTATCCCCATCAACGATACGAAAGGATTATTATAATTTGAGACAGAATGACTTTGATGTAGAAATGGTTCATGAAAGGAAAAGATGGAATGAAGGCTTAAGAGTATCGTAGTAGATATCAATTGAATGACTTATCTTAAACACATTGGCGACACTGAATGGAGTTGGCAACATTGACCCAAAACCGAAAATGAAGGCTTTGAAATGGTGTGATGAACCAAAATACAAGCATATTTCCCAACCCAATAGCCACGAAGATGAAGTGGAAGAGTGTCGTGTTGAAGAGCGACTTGCTGCCATAATAGGTAGAGTATCCCGTTTTCCAAATTTCCCCAACCATTTTTGGTCAGTACCTCTTTATTTTTTAACAAGCTTTATCTATACGTTCATCCTTTGGATGAAGCCCTCCAAGTATGTTTAATGGACCCTAATAAGGAGTGTTTTAATCCTATCATGTTTGACGAGTCCATCATTGTTTGATGTTTTTACGAGTCCAACGAAGGTTTAACTCGACATCTTTTTCATGTTTAGAGAGTTTGAAAAAAAGGCAAAAAAGAAAACTCGAAAGGTTCCTTTTTGTAAATAGTCTCTTGAGTCCAAAAAGGTAGAAAACAAAACTCAGGAGAACCTCTTAGCCTTGTTCGACTAAGGTATTCATTTTTCTTAGATAGTCTAGCTCAGTCCAGAAAAGGGTTAAACTTATATTGAGTAGACATATTTTCATTTACTTCAATGAGTTCAAAAAGACAAGTGCTTGACAATATTTTCATTTTTAAGGAGTTTGAAAAGAGATGAAATAGGACTCTAGGGCTCCCTTTTTGTAGGTTTACGAAGCTCGAAAAAAGTGATAGGTCAAAATGACCTGTTCCAATCAAGACATTGTCAAATCCGTTAAAGCAGTTGCCATCCTACTCAAAACACCACCAGTAGACTAAAAATACTAGTTTCCTGATAAAACTAAGTCAAATTTAGGTCAAAACATTAATAAATTAATCAATTAGTGATGAAAATGACAATAAAATAGGAAAAAGGTAACTCATTTTTACTATTTCACATTTACCTCTTGGAGGGTGAGTTATGAGTGATTTTTCCCCTAATCTTCTGTAGTTGATTCCGATCGATATAGTGGATCATCAAGAGTTTTCACTTCCAGGTAGGAGCTAGAACCTTTCTATTTCCTTTCATGGTTCAATATTGTGATTTCATGCACATTTTACAAGTTTTTGAGGGCCCTAGGGATCTAATTCCTCGCCCTAGGTACAACGCACCCCTAGAAGGTGGAAAGGTGCGTTGAAAAAGGGAAAAATACATTGTGGGAAGTGCTATAATGCACTGTTTTCCCTTAGAAGGGTGTGTTGGGTGTAATTCCCAGCTTTGTTTTACTTCTTTGCCTCAAAATTTCTCTTTATTTTTTCATGAAATTCATCCTAATGATCCTCCTTGTCATGTTTTAGGTGTCTATTGGAACAAAATGGCTTTAATATGGAGGAAAGAGAACATGAAGAACAATATTTGACTATAGCAAATGATCATGCCACAATCCAGGCTTTAAGAGATTGTAGACTCTTAAAATTCTTTTGGCTTCCTAGTATGAGGCATCAAATGGAATTATTAAGGTATCTTGTCCATGCATGGGATGTTCAAGCACAAGAATTCATACTTGGTGCACATACACTAGAAATACAAGTAGACAATATATATTTCTTGACTAGCCTGTCAACACAGGGTGCCCGCATCTCTTTGTCTAGTTTAAGGAGTGGTGGAGAGACAATTAAATATTACATTAGTGCACATTGTTAACTAAGATCCAAACTAACTAAGGAGAGAAAAATCGACATCAAGGATGTGGTATGTTTTCGTTTAAGAATGATCCTATTCATTACTGCCAACTTTGCCGACAATGCATCTCTTCATGTGGCGAATAAGTCACATATGTAGTATGCTCTAGAATTTTTGGAGTTGACAATATTCAACTGGAGAGAAGGGGTACCAGTAAACATGAAAGAGTAGCTGACTAAGGAAAATATGAACGGTTAAATAATTTTGCTATGGTTCTATTATTTTGCTTTAGAGCAGATTCCATTACTCAGGCCACAACATATTCCACTCGAGCCCGCATATCCGAGAGTCCCATGGGTGAGGAGATGGGTGGATCTCATGTCTATACATGCAGGTATGTTTTCGATGAGCTTCACACCTGTCTTCTTCAGTTGGCTTTCCATGCAGCTCATTATGATAGAATATTATCCATATGCAGGGATTGATTTCCATGAGACCCAGATATCATGCTTCCTGATGACGAACGATGGGGTGCCATAGGTAAAACATTTTGCCTATATTTATATTTTTAAGTTTTACAATTATTTATTTGTGATTTTTGATGTATCTGATACTAAAGTAATGGTTTGTAGACATGCATATATTAGACCCGTTCAACCTGTGGGCTCTTCTTATCTTCATCATGTAAGAGACCCACAACAAGCACTAGCAATAGTACAAGTTATTGTAGTAAGGCAAGAGATGTTACAGGATCTCAATGTGGCCAAGCCCCTTGCAGAGGTTGAGCATCACATGGAGGGGTTGGCCCATGGCATAGCTAATACTAGGGTCGATGAGCTCCCTATGAGACTACAATGCCATATTATTAGTGTGCTTGGACATACCAGTTGGTTATTGTGCAAAATGGCTCGCACAATGGTGTGCTATCATGAGCACTATGATTAGTCTACTAGGAGGCTTATAGCCATATTTTGACTGCATGTATATTTTAGGCCGTGTGGCCACATGTGTGTTGGACACAAATTTTGTAAAACTAAAATTATATATATATATATATATATATACACACACACATTATATATATATATATGTTATACACACACAACCACACATATATATATATATATATATATATATATAAATATATATATGTATATACACATATATATATGTATATATATACACAACATATATAATTATATTATAATATATATAATATATATATAATATATTATATATATATTATATATTATATAAATATAATATATATATATATATGTATGATATTATATATTATATATATATATATATATATATGTATGTATGTATGTTGTATATATATATATAATAGATATATATATATAATATATATATTATATATAATATATATATATATATATATATCTATTATATATATATATAATATATTATATATATATATATATATATATATATATCTTCAAATGTTCTTATGGTTCTATTATTCCTTTCAATGTGATATGATGTGCATTGAATTAATTACATGTTTTGCAAATGTCTATCTAAAACATGGTTAGCCAATGCATCTATCAGTGTATTTATATTTCTAGAAATAAGTTGATACTAGATGAAATCAAAATATCTTTCCAGAAGGCAAGCCCTCATGAACATGCGAAATATAGTTGGACTTCTAACTAAATAAACATTAGCCAATTGTAGTACTACAAGCTGTGAGTTGAGTCTAATAACTATACAGCGGATACAAGGGGAAATAACATCAGGCAACAGTTTGATCATTGTGTTATACTCAACGGTGTTATTTGTAGAGCGATCAATACAAATACCTTTTAAATTGACTAACTTTCCATTTAGAGCATATATAGCCCAAGTTGTAGAGGAGAGGTTCTGAGTTTTATGACTAACACCATCAAGATAACCAATGTATGGTTTGAGGGATGTCGACATTTGCAAACCAAATGTAAACAAAAATAATAGGAACCTAGGAAACTTTGAAGGGAACACACTGGAAACACACTCAATCACACCTATATACTATATGTACATAGTGCACTATGTAAAAAATCAAGCATAATATTTCTTAAGGTACAACCTATTCTAAGTTATGCCAAGGGAACTCCATGAAAATGAACTAGCTCATAGGCCCCTTTAACAAGAACACGTTTGAAAATATATGGGCACAGCCACATTGGCTCGAACTTCCCTGATCCTAATTTATTAGACTCTTGATCGTATAATGAAACAAGGTCTCCTTCTAATAAGACACAAGGCTTGACACTCTTGTCATATTACGCATTGATACATTTCTTATGGGATTCATTATCTATCATGACATAACGCCGAGTTTCATCTAAGTGCGTCAGATGTAAGAGAAATTCCTCTTTTGCAGAAGTGGCAGGGTGGAGTTCGACAACAAGTTTGAGGGATGGAATTTCACATGCAATTGAAAGGATTGCTTCCAGACCATAAACCAATTGGAATGGTGTGAACCTGGTAGCAATCCTAACAGAGGTTCAGTATGCCCATAAGGCCACATAAAGGATAAGGTGCTAGTCTGATTTATGGACCCCTTTTATATGTTGAAGCATTGTTTTGAGAACTTTATTAATTGCATCAACTTTCCCATTTTCCTTAGGGTAATAGGGAGTGTAGCTTTCATGGGAAAGTCCTAACTTGGCAGTTAGTTCAGACATCATGTGATTGGGAAAAAATTTTCTATGGTCCATGACTACAACTTGCAGAACACCAAACCACACAATAACATGGTTGAAGAAAAATAGAGCAATGGTTTTGTCGGTATTATTATATGTAGGCATCACCTCGACCCACTTGGTAAAATAGTCAACTGCTACGATGATATAGCCATGCCCTCCAATCGAGTGAGGGTTACATGTCATGAAATCAATGCCCCATTTCGAAAAGGACCAACGATGATAACATGATGCAAAGGAGTGGGTGGAGCATGGATCTTTCGATCATATTCTGACATGCATGACACTTTTGGATGACGAGGACACAATTGTGGAATATGCAGTCATGAAATATGGTGTGCCAAAAGTAACCAACATGTAATATCTTTTGTATTGTAGCATATCCAGGCAAATGAGGCACCTTCATGCCACATGCCCCATAATGGAATTCATTTAAGACTTTCTCATCTTCCTCATGGATGAGGCACCTTCGAAAAACCTTATCAATATTGTGATGATAAAGAGTGTCGTCGATTATAATATAATGTTTGGCTTGATATCAAACATGTTGATGATCATAGAAAAAGGTATTAGACATGAAAGTGTGGGTCTGGAGATATATAATAATGTCTCCATACCATAGGTTAGATAACGAGATTAGAAACAATGACTCATCTAGAATAGAATCACCAGATGTTGTTTTAGTTTCAGAATTGGGAAGGCCACAAATTAGCTCAGCAAAAAATAACGATTTCATTGACTTGGATTTGATAAATTCCAAATTGAACTCTGGTAGGAAAGCAATCCAATTAAATTATTCCCCCCTATCAACTATCATGATAAGATGTATGTCATGGGGTTGAAATCATAAATAACCATAGTTTTGTGGAGAAAGATGTAATGGAAAAATATTTGGACAACTTGGACAACCACAAAAGATAACTTTTTGACATGGGCATACTTGAATTCAATATCATTGAGATTATGAATCAAGTAATAAATATGGGGTTCAGTTCCTACATCATCCTCCTAAACCAATACCGTAGAAATGGTAGTAACTGCAACAATGAGGTATAGGAAATAATTGCATTGGTAATCTGGGGGATATAACATGGATTCCTGAATGATTACATCTTTCAAGGCATCAAATGATTTTTGAATAGCATCGTCCAAATGGAAGGGGAATCCTTTCCTTAACAAATGAGTAAATCCTTTGGTTAGTTGGGAATGAACCTCCGAAGAAATTTAGCCTTCCCTTGGAGTTTTTGAAGGTGAAGGAGGGAAGAAGGAGTAGGAAGATCAATGATCACCTGAAATTTCAACAAATCAATACGAATTCCTTTTTTTGATGAAACAAAACTGAGAAGATGACTAAATCTTACACAAAACACACATTTATGTGGATTGCGTCAAATGTTATAATGTCTGCATTGTAAAAAGATGGCCCTAATATGCATCGAGTGATCAGGCCGATGTCGCGAATGAGCAAGAAAATCATCCAAATAAGGTTGCACGATATGTTTGATGTTGTGGAAGGAAAAATTCATGGCCCTATGAAATATAGATCCAATATTCTTTAATCGGAAAGGGAGTTTTCTAACACAAATGTGCCCCAGGGACAAATGAATGTAGTTTTATGTTGGTCCATCTGGAGAATATTTATTTGATTACAGCTAGAGAAACTATCAATAAATGAAAAAATTTCACAACGGGAACAATCATCAACAATTTGGTCGATGAATGGGGTGGGATAATTGTCCTTTGGACAAGCATGATTGATGTCTCGATAATCGACACAGACACATATTGTTCCTTATTTCTTCATGACGGGAAAAATATTAGACACCCAATCAATTAAAGGTACAAGATAGATGAAACCAGTGCCTAGAAGATTTTCAACTTCGGCCTTAATTGTAGCAAACTTCTTGGGATGAATGGGGCGAAGGAATTTCTGAACTGGTTAGCATCAAGATACATCTTAATTTCATGCACATCAATGTTTGGATCAATATTTGGCATTTATTCGTAAGACCAGGCAAAAACATCTTTGAATTCCTAGAATAGGGCTTTATAAGTCTTGATCTCATCGGGAGAGCAAGACAAACTGATATGTGGATTTTTGACAATATCGAGTGTAATTGAAATGTCGAGAGGAATAGTCGCTTCAATTTTTGACAAGTTCTTCTTAGAATTGACATCATAGATGGATGTGAAATTCATATATAACTCAATGATATTGGGTTGATAAAGTTCATTAAGATTTTCCTCGAAGGAATTTGGCAAGGAGAAACAATAATGGTGATCATGCCATGGTGCATCATCTAGAATCATGATCTGCATGATTCTCTCATTGGTGGAAAATGTACAAGAGAAAGGATCAGACAATGTACCATAATCCAAAGAACGATCAACCCAATTGACCAAAGAGGAAGGATTAGAATGAGTCACACAAACTGAATAAATGGCTTCGTAGTCAAGCTCAATGGGGCTAAGTGGGATACGGTCACCAGAATTTTCAATATTAGATTGATGTAGTACTACCCATGGATCAATTGGAGCAATAGAAGAAGATATCATATTCATATAGGCAACCAAATTAGATTTGTTGGGGAATGAGGAAGGAGAAATTGAAAAGGTTCCCATGAGAGAGGAGCCCTTAAGCAATCCAACTCCGACATGTTGATATGGGTGAGGGGTTTCCCCACTAGAGGGACACTTCCAGTAAAAAGGAATCAATGGAAAATAAAGTGAGTTGATCGATGGCTACGATGTTGCCTTTATGAGGAAAAGCGATCATTCTAAAATATGTGGAAACAACTGCAACCATGGCATAGACCCACGTACAACCCAGTAGAATATTATAATCTAGAGGTTTGTTGATAACTTCGACTTCCACTAACATAGTCTTGCCACCTAATTCTACTAGTAGAGAACTTAAAATCCCACACGATTTCTAAGTCCTACCATCAAAATATTTTAGAGTGGTTGGTGACTAACTTAACTGGGGAGAACCAATAGCCTTCTAGCAAGACATGGACATAATATAGGTTGAGGCTCCTTCATCCACAATGGAACGATGGATATTCTTACCATGAACAACAACATGGATCATGAAATCTAATTGATCCAGAAGTCAAGGTGTATAGTTCTCATGGTTAAAAACTACTACGTTGGAGTCTGAAGGATCGATACATCCAATTGCTAAAAGAAAAGTTGTCTTTTGGGTGGGGCAATTTTGCAACACCTCAAGAGTTGAATTAGTTGATGAAGTCTGATCCAGATCCTGAACTATATTATAATTTTGAGCATCTCTTGCGCAAGGGTTGAATGTCGATATATGGATAATGCTCTTGGGAGGCTTAATCATTAATTCAATAGGAACAACATTTGGAGTAGAATCTGATGGAGATGCTGTCTAATTGGTAGGTTGATCAATAGCCTTACCATTTGAAGGATTCACATTACCATAATACTTACTTCGGGTAGCCACCATAACTTCATTTTTGGGCTAGTATAGGAAGGCATGAAAACAGAGTTAGAGGAAGCGGAGTCCCGGGAAACCATATTGGTCATGTGATTCAGAAACAGGTCTGTCAACACAATGGGTGTAGCAGATGATTTAAGGAATTGATTCACCTCCACCTGGTGTGGACAATCATAAGTGAAAGTCTCCTCATTACGAGTCAGACATGGGTAATGAGGTTTACTCTTTTCTTCAGGAGACTGATTGTTTTGCTTATCCTTCGGAGCATTGTCTTTCTTCTTCTTACCTTTACTTTTCTTCTTACTTCCTCGTTGTGGAGATTTTCCTTTGGATGAATGAATGACATTGATCTCAAAAGTAGAAGCTGCAAGAGTGGAAGGAGGGCTTTGAGCAGTGACAGAAAGAGTTGAACCAGATAGTTTATTTGTCGACTGCTCGCTGGTAGAACCAATCACGCCATCGGTAGCATGTGATTCTTTACCAAAAGTTTGAAAAACAATATCGGTAGCGCGCGAAGCAATTGGTATCTTATCATAAGGTGTGTCAGATTAGGTATAGATGAGATCCAAGTATTGGTCATGAGAAATCAAATCACCTGCTCTTTGGTCATGACTCTGCCTTTGGCTACATATTTTGTGATAGATGGAAATAGAGACTTGATGAACCATTAAGTTAAGAATTGGTCAGGAATAAAAGTTTTAACCACACGATGACGACATTTCCACTCATGAATATGATCAGATATGTGAGTGGCATTATTCTCTTTGAATCTGGTTAAGCATTATGTTCTAGTTTCATATCTAATGGGCAACTGGAAATGTGTTAGGCATGTAGTAGCCAAGGAGCTGAAGTTATCAAACAAAGCTCAAGGTAATTCAATGTACCATTTATTTGTCATACCAGTAAGTGTACGTTGGAAAAGATGCAAACAAACATAATGATCATAAAGGGAGTTCGAAAAACACCATAAATGATAAGTCATCACGTGCGTGGATGGGTTCTCTCCAATATTTCCATTGAATTTAGGCATTAAAGGAAATTTCAGCCTAAAAGTGGCCTCCTAAGGAGATTCAAGAAATTAATAAAAAAATGCCACGTGGACAATTTTTTAATATTACTTTACTTTTATCGATGTTCCACAATATTTATTAGCATGAGATTTAATAAAAAAATTAATATATATTTTAATTTTTTTACTTTTATTGAATCCTCAATATATGACATTTTATTAAAAATTCCCTATATATACTTTTATATTTAATTTAATTGTCTATTATAATTTATATTTAAATTTTTTTGTTTTTTTACGTTATTGTCTGTTGAGGCCATGATTTCACTTGGAATATTTTTTGGCCGGAATGTGTAATTTTTCCTTTTTGGAATACATTTTTTAACTATTTGATTATTTTATATTTAACAATATATTTTATATTTTCGGCGGGAATCTCATAATTTATCCTTTCTCGAATATATTTTTTAACTATTTAACTATTTTATATTTAACTATTTTTTGGGTGTTCTTTTGGGGGGCATGCTTATTAATGTCAAATGGGTCCGCATTTTTAATGTATATTTTTTTCATTGATATCAAGACTTCAATATTTACATTGCATTAATAACTTTTTCTATATTCCAATTCATATGGGTAAGGTATGTATATAATATTAATAAAACATTTCACCAATAACTAAATTAATAATAAAATATTTAACCGATACCCAAATTAATAATAAAATATTTCACGAATATCCAAATTAAACAATTTAAAATTATTTAAGACATGTATTTCTTTTTAAATTTAAAGGATTTTTATTGTTTTACATATTATGATGTGGTAATTACATGAAAATTTCCTCTAATGAATATCAAAAGGAAACTTGGTAGGAATAACTAGCCACCAAGGAGAATGAGCATTGGGATCATTGGTGAGCCTAGTTAAATCTGACAATTCAAGAGTAGTTACAAATGGAAACTTCTTATTGAGGTCCGGTGGAGGATATCCTGGATAAGATGGGATATACTGAGAAAAAAGTATTTGTGGCTTGGGATAGGGAGGATTTTGATATTGAGTATACACATAACCTTGTTTTCCAGCTCTAGGATAACCTTGGAAAGGTTGAAACGGATGAGTTGTGACTTTCTTATCATAAGGAATTTGAGGGATACCTTGATACAGTTGATATTGTTTCACCATGGGATTTTACATCATCCCAATATAAGGTGGGTTTGGTTGTGGTTGTGACTATGCCATACCATACACATTCTAACCCATTTGAGTTTGAGGAATGGTCTGCCCAAACTATTGTGATTGTAAGTTACCCTGAAGAGGTTGGGTATACATGGCTTGAGAAGTGCTAGATACCGGAATAATAGGTTAAGTTAAAGGTACAACCTGTAAAGTTTGGATCACATTCATTTGAGTTTGAACAAGTTGAGATATACGTCATTGAATAGAAATATGAGATGTAGGCGGAACAGGTTGAGAGACTAGAGATGAAGCCACAACTGAACTAGGTGGATAGGCATAATAGGTTTCCAAACATTAACATTTATTCCCGAATAGGGAGGACTCATTTGAGGCTAAGCACTAACTTGAGGAGATGGAAATAAACCTACAACAGGTGTCCCCCTACTGAAAGAGGAGCATAATACAGAGGCAACTTCCCCCCAAGATGAGGGTTCCCAATAAGAGATGGATTGGGTTGTTGTAGATAACCATGTCCACTAACATGAGGGCTAGTCTACTCCTGAACTGTAGGTGTAGATGGTGGAAGAGGATCATACTGTGTAGCACTCATTAAAGAAGTTCCAGACGGAATTCTAGATGTAGATGTCATGGGAGAGGTCCATGGACTGGATGATGCACTAGAGAAGGTACCAAAAAAATATTGTTAACCAGGCGGGATGGATGGCCAACCATACAAATGTGTCAATGGTTTCATTACAAACATGGATGAAGTTACAACTTGGGTTGTCTCAACCATGGTAGTAGATACAGGTTGGGAAACCATAACAGATTTAGTCATGGTTATATGTCCCAAAGAAGATTTTTGATGAAAACTCAAAGGTGAGTTGAAAGGAAAAGAATCAGATAAAGGAGGCAAAAATGGAGTATGTGGAGAGGGAAAAGTATGGGCCTAATAAAAAATGAGCCCCTGCTCAAATAGGAGAGGAGGGTTGAGGTTCTTCCTATGGAATTTCTTCGATACTCACAAGAACAGGTGGAAGGGGTTCATCATCGGTTCCAAGATACACAGTTTTGGGTTGTGTTTGAGATAGAGGAAGAGAATGACAACGTCTTGAAGTACTAGATTTGGTATTCTACTTTTTCTTATGCTTCTGATAACGACCAATAGTTTCCTCTGGTGGAAGAGGATGCTTATTTTTCATTCTACGTGAATTATGGGGTAAATGATTTTTTCTTCCACGTTGGATTAATAAATTTTAACAATTAACGCAAAAAATAAATCATAGATGACAAATTAGGCATAAAGGTTTACCAAGTAACTGTGAAATTCAATACACAACCTTAGAGAACCAAGGATTTATGTATGGGCAGGAAATATCCCTAAATGTTGTGTTCAGTGTATCACCATTTATAAGGCGACCAACTCGGTTACCTATGGCGAGGATAGCAACCTATGGTGGACTTCGAAAATATACTCAATAGTACATGGAAGTGCAGTTTGTGTTAGTGTTGTCTAATGCGTAATTGTATGATGAGAGAATTTCCATATAATTTTCATGCATGAAGCACCATCTAATATACTTGAAGGTACATGAAGAACAATCTGATATACTTATGTACGTGGAATGAGATATCACCCCCGGAATGAAATGCTAGAAAAAAACAGACAACACCTATGTTTATAGATATCAGAACACATCTATAGCCTAAACCTCTATATGTTTTTGTTAATATTACAAATGCTCCTAAGGTTGATTCAATAAATTTTAAAGTTTATCTTGAGTTAAGTTTTTCTTTCCAAGGATCACAATGAAATTCACTTGAATATCCTAAAATGCAACCTAGCATGATAAAATGAAACTTTTATTTTCAATCAAATTCTATATATGGGAGAGAAGAAGAGCAAAGAATATGCAACAAACAAAATAGTTAAGAAATTCCCCTAATGAAATTGTTTCTAATTACGATTTCACTCACAAAACCATAGATGCAATGCATGATGCATAATATTTTTCTTTTAAATTACACTTAATTTTTAGATGAAAACTAAGATATTTTCCTAATCATTAATAAAAATATTTTTTAGAATGATGACTAAAACACCAATTCCTTCAAGCAACCCAATGATCAAACAATGAGTTTGTTGATGACGTAATGACAAGAACAAAGAAAAATATAAACAAATTCTTATCAATGGCACTCAAAACCAAAATAAAACAAGATGAAGGCTTATGAGAGAGCTAAACACACTCAGGGACACAAGCAGGACTAACTGGAACCAAGTTAATCTGATAGAAAAGCATGAAAAGGAATTTTTTTTACATGAAACAGGTGTTAGCATAGGTGAAAAGGGGCTACCAGTGCTCTAAAACACAAGTAAATAGAAGGCCAAGGTGCTCTACAACACCTTGTCAGCGGACCAGAGGGTGTGTTGATCAAGGAAAAGGGAGTTTCTGACACAAAGACTAAATGCAACTCAACAAAAGGTATTCCTAGGGTGAATTCAGACTGAGTGAGGCATTGGAGGTCTATTCAAGAGGTGTAACATAGGATAAAGTCAAAGAAACCATTAAGGGAATGAATCAATCTCCAATATGGTCACCAATTTGTTATATAGAATCTACAACTATGGACAAATGTATCTTCCCTAGACCTAGTGGCCTAGTCTAGAACAACAGAAAGAAAAGATTATAAAGTTCTCAAAGAAATTGGAGAATGGAAAGATGCTTACTTGTGATATGTCACAAGCTCTTCTCTCGTTTTGGCTTGTAAGCTCCAAATGTAGCTATGATCACTATAATTAGAACCTGCACAAACAATCAAAACAAGCCAAATATCTATGAAATATTTGTATCATTATCTAATCACTCTATTCAATGGATCAACATAACATGGAAATATATGAATGTAAACATAACATAACGTATATACGAAAATTGTATACTCTTTTTATTAATATGAAAGGGAGCGAGTTTAAACCAAAATTGGAAGTTGATCATGTAGAGATCTCCCAATTTGACTTGTCCTTCCTTGTCACAATGCGCACCTCAAGGTCACCCTAATGCATGGAAATGATAACTCTCTTATGATCAAAGAAGCAACATAAGGGTATGATTAGTCTCTAAAATCCAACCTATAGCTTGTGGATGGCAGCAAATATATAGGAGAGGATGGTAGTTTAGGAATTATTATTCATTTACCAATCTAGGCTTGAGATCCATTCTTGATTGCTGAAGAATGTAACTAGGTTTGGTCTTCATATTTATATTTGAGTCAAAGAATGAAAAATATTTTCTATTAATATTACAATGACTTATTAAAGCATGGTTTTCATGCTTGGGTCATCATTTTATAGGTCAAAGTCCCCATTGTGAACTTCTAAGTTTTATATTGATTCATTAGAGTCATTATCCATTTAATGAAACCATTCTTGGGCTTTTGTAACATGTAAAAATATTTATTATTGAGTCAAAAATGTATTTTGTCACCTCCATGCCAAGTCGGCCCTAACCTGATGAAATCATCCTACAAGAGGACAGTTCAACCCACAAGAAGACAATTTTATCTATTTGGACATCAACTCAACAAGTTCGATACACATCAAGGAAGTACATAAAAAGTGCAAAGTTTAAGCGGAAGAAGGAAGAAGTGCAAGTCAAATTTTATGGGATATCTCTCTCTCTCTTATGTGAAGTTACTGGGCTATTTGTTGGATCGAAGTTCTGCTACTGGGAGGGTCAAAATTATGAAAGTGTTGGGTCAAATATTTTGTTGCTAGAAGGTCAAAATTCTAGATTTGCTGGGTTGAAGTGTTGTTGTTGCAAGGTTGAATACCTAGATCGAAGTTTCTAGAAGGAAGGGATGACTAGGTGGTTGGAGTAGGTCTGTGTCTAGATTGAAGAGTCTTGGATTATATCGTCTTAACTACTGAAGGAAGAAGTTTGACTGGGTTTTCCCCTAAAAATGAGTTTTGCACTAGCATAGTGCATACATCTTATGTCTCTTGTTCTTGTGATCTTTATACACACATAATTTGGTAATTGATTTATGAAAGATATTATAATAAATATATAAAATAAGCCAACATAATTTGCAAGTAATTATCAAGAAAAATAAAT
>APFE031730579.1:26633-58444 GCA_000404065.3 Pinus taeda | reverse complement strand
AAATCTAACCCTAATTCTAATAGCATTGATTTCTCAACATGGTATTAGAGCTAAGGTCAAGAAAGATTGGATATCACTCTATTGGATTGAAAGAAAGGGATACTCCCTCTATGATAAGATACTTGAAAATGGGATTCAATATTGCAAGAAGTTGGACCAAAATAATCATCTACAATTTATTCAATAAGGTCAAAAGAAAAGGGTTTTTGGTTGCACTCATAGGTTCACTCAATGATTACAATGCATGGATAGTGGAGCATCAAGACACATGACAGGAGATATAAAACAACTTCACACTCTATCAAAGGAACAATCTTCTCATGCAGTCGAATTGGGAGACAACAAAAGCTATGTTGTTAAAGGCCCAGGATCAACTTCTTTGAAGCTAGACAATGGAGCAATGCTACCTCTCAAAAATATAGTCTATGTTCCAGGTTTGAAAAAGAATTTACTTTCAATTTGTTTCTTAGAAGATAAAGGTGATAGAGTAGCTTTTAAGTTTTTGACTTGGGGTAAGGGTTCAAGCATTGATAAAGCTAGAGTTATTGGAATTCATGAAGGAAGTTTATATAGAGTATTAGCACCATCTCCTCAAGCCCTAGTTCACATGGAATTCAATCCCATTGAACTATGGCATAGAAGATATGGAAATTAAAATTACAAGGTTATTCCCTCTCTCAACAAATTGGTAAATGGAATTCCCAATATTAGAGAAGATCGTGAAGGAATACACAATGGACGTGCCTTGGGAAAGAATATGAGGAAATCATTTGCAAGCAGTGAAACAAGGTCTAAAGAAATATTAGACCTTATCCATTCAAATGTGCATGGGCCTATGTTTGAAAAATCACTTGGAGGTGTCTCTATTATGTAACCTTCATTGATGATCACTCTAGAAAGACATGGTTCTATCCACTAAAAAAACAGACAAAGTTTTTGAAAAATTCAAGGAATTAGGGTTTGAAGTAGAGACCTTAACCAAAATAAGAATAAAGACTTTGAGATCTGATAATGGTGGAGAATACACTTCAAAAGAAATAATTGCATATTGCAAAGAAGCAAGAATTAAGAGGGATCTCATTTTTCCCTATAATCCCGAACAAAATGGAGTTGCAGAAAGAAAGAATATAACACTTGAAGAATGCATATGAACAATGATTTTTTATCAAGATATTCCTAATTTTCTATGAGGAGAAGCTACAATGGCTGTTGTATATATAAAAAATAGAATTCCTCATAGAATCCTCGAAAATATGACACTGGAAGAAGAATTCACACGAAGAAATCCATGTGTGGATCATCTCTAAATCTTTGGATGTCCCACCTATATCCATGTTCCAAAGGAAAAATGAAAGAAACTAGATTCTACCAGCATTAAAGGGATTTTTGTTGGCTATAGTATTTCTTCAAAGGCATATAGAATCTACATCAGAGAAGGAAGACATACTAAACTAAGAAGGGATGTTATATTTGATGAAAATCATGCCTACAAGAGATCTAAATATATTCCTATTAATTTTGATGATGAAGACATACCACTATTAGAAGAAGAAGAGCATCACGACAATCCTACTACAAACTAAGAAGAAGGAGAATAAGGACCAAGTGATCATATTCAACCTGTGATCACACCCGACACAAGGAAGAGGCCAAATTAGTTAAAAGATACTCTTGAAGATGCCAAAGGACATGGAGTTGTGAAAGGAACTTTTAGAGAAATCAAAACACAAAAAATATATTATGGATATGTTGCATACATGAAAAAACAAATCGAAGCTAAACCAACTACATTTGAGGAAGTTTCTCATCAAGAAGTATGGAATAAGGCTATGCAAGAAGAATATCAATCCATCATGAAAAATGGGGTTTAGGAAATTATTCCTAGACAAAGTGACAAATCAGTTGTCACGTCTAAATGACTGTTGATGGAATCATAGACAAGTACAAAGCTAGATTCGTTGCAAGGGGTTTCTCTAAAAAAGAAGGCATAGACTATGAAGAAACATTTGCACCTGTCGCAATATATACTACTTAAGATCTTTGGTTTCATTGGCTACAACAATGGGATGGAATATCCATCAAATGGATGTAAAAACAACATTTATGAATGAGACCATTGATGAAGAAGTATACATTGAACAACCTGAAAGCTTTGAAATAAATGGAAAAGACACTCATGTTTGTAGACTCAAGACGACCCTGTATGGTTTGAATCAAGCTCTTGGGGCATGGTATGCAAGAATGGATGCATACCTTCTAAGAATGAGGTTCATCAAAAGTTATGTTGATCCAAATCTCTATATCAAGGTTATGGATAATGAACCATTCATTATTATACTATATGTGGATGATCTATTTATTACAGGTGTAGAGTGAAGGGTATAAGAATGCAAGAAGATGTTGGAACCCAAATTTGAGATGAAGGATATGGGTCTAATGCATTACTAAATAGGGTTGGATGTATGACAGAAACCCGCAGAGATTTATTTGAGGCAAGGAAAGTATATAATTAAGTTGTTGTAGAAATTCGGTATGATGGATTCCAAGCCCATGACTACTCCTGTGATCACCAATCTCAATAAGTTGAGAAGCTCTGACTCAAGTATCATACATCCTACCTCCTATTGAAAGTTGGTGGGTTCTTTGATGTATTTGGTAAACACTAGACTAGATATATGTTTTGTTTTGAACATTCTTATTCAACTTCAGTTGGAGCCACGTCATGATCATTGGATAGCTTCCAAGCATATATTGAGATATCTATGAGGTACTATTCATCACTGCCTAAAGTATGCTAGCAAGGAAGTAAAGCTGACATGTTTTATAGACTTTGATTGGGGTGGCAGTGAGACCGATGGAAGAAGCACTACTAGTGGATTTTTTAGTTTTGGATCGACGATGATTTCATGGACAAGTAGAAAATATGATCTTGTTGCTTTAATTAGCATTGAAGTTGAGTATGTTGTTGCATGTGAAGTAGGAAAGGAGGTTGTATGGTTAAGGAAGCTTCTATCATATTTGTTTGAAAAACCTATAGTTCCTACTGTGATAAATTGTGATAATCAAAGCAGCATTAAGATGTCTGAAGATCCCATGTTTCATGCAAGGATGAAGCATATCAACAATAAGTACCACTATATTAGAAGTTTGGTACAATATTGGATCGTGAAGCTACAGTATGTTCCGACCGGCGAATAGGTAGTTAATGCGTTAACAAAGTCTCTTCCTAATAATAAGTTTGAATATTTGAGAAGCATGTTTGGTTTGGTTGATATTACTGATTTCGGTAACGAAATATGTTTGGAAGAGACTTGAGGAGGCATATTGTGTGATACAAAATTCCTGATGGCCAATACATGTGGTGATGTTTAGTTCCCAAAGTAGGAAGGGTGGTGTTGGTCATAGAGCTATGACCTTGCATTACACACCTAGTTCCCTGGGTTGATGGTTAGAAAGTAATCCTAATGGTACCTAGAGAGGTTGAAAGATTTTTTCCATCGCAATCCCACCTAGATGTTAGGATATCCCAACAAGTAGGAAATAGTTAAGTATAACTTGGTTTAGTGTAGAGTTAGGTAAAGTGTGTTTCATTACTATGTACTTTTTTAACTTGCAATCTGATGGTCACGATATGTTCTAGACATGAAGTGATTCGACAATTCATTCTCTCCTCAGTATTACCGACAATTGATCCGTGGCTTAACACTCGATTGGTCCATGATCTCTATTTAAGGAGCATGGAGGGTCATTTGTAAGGTGACCGTTCATGAGAGAAGCTTATGTAATTTTTCTTTCTTTTACATTAACAAATTTCCTGAAGTGGTCGCATTGGATCAGGTGATGGACTATTTCCCTCTTTGAGGGTTTTAACCACGTCAAGAATACTGGTGTATAGATTTGTGATCTATTTGTGAGTAGTGTCCTTTGATGTTCTATCTAAGGAACTTACCCTATAAATTCCTACAATGTTAGGATATTCAGACACATAGGAAATAGTATAACTTGGTCTAGTGTGGAGTTAGGTAAAGTGTGTTTCTTTACTATGTAATTTTGTAACTTACAATCCGACAGTCACAATATGTTCTAGACATGAAGTGATCCAACAGTTCATTCTCTCCTTGGTATTACAACACTTGATTCATGGTTTAACACCTGATTGGTCCATGATATCTATTTAAATAGCATGGAGGGTCATTTGTAAGGTGACCGTTCATGAGAGAAGCTTATGTAAATTTTCTTTCTTTTAAATTAATAAATTGCCTGATGTGGTCACGTTGGCTCAAGCCATGGACTATTTCCCTCTTTGAGGGTTTTAACCACGTCAAGAATATTGGTGTACTGATCTGTGATATGTTTTTGAGTGATCCAAAATCTTTTGCTTATATATGTATTAAATAATTACATGCATAAATTGTAGCTTAACATAGAAAACTTAATGTGCGCATGAGAGAAGAGGAGAAACACATAAAGCATGAAAGAAGACAACAAGACTTGATAATGGAGTTTGTTCGACTTGGACTAAGTCTTCGGGCCCTGCTCGATCAATGGGGAGGCCTTCATTCATTAAGTGGCAAGAGAAAGAAGAGTACAGGCATTAGTTACAAGTAGGAGTTTTATACCTCCATATTGAAAAATGGCCGAAAGATGCAGAACTATGATGGAGAAACAGACAACGCTATTGTGTTCAAGGTGTTGAGAAGTGCTGAAACCATATAAAATTTGTCAAATTTTGAAAAAGTAAAAATTCGGCCCTCCTGCAAAATTCTGCCTTGAACTGCGCGCACTGCCGCCTCTGCCTAGGTGCATTGACAAACTGCGTTTAAGTATAACATCGCCGGTAGATTTTCCCAATTTTTTGTTGTGGCACGTTGGTTGGGGATCCGATTAATAGGGAGGAGGTCGGGCGATCAAACCCCACCTCCTCCTTTTTACATAACAATTTATTTATAAATAAAAAATTGGTTGGGTCAAGCCTGCCTTGGGCAGCCCGCCCACCATACCCACCTCCGCTCTGACTTGTTTAGGTGATGGTTTGGTTTTTTTGTTTTGGGCTGGGTCTGTGCCCCAAGGGCCAGCCCACCCAACTCCGCATTGTGTTGTTGTAACCATGGTGTGGGTTGTGGGGCGGTGGGGTCATGGCTGCTCACCCCGTTTGTTTATCGTTGTTACAACTGTTCCGTGGGAGGGGCCGGGGTTCGTGGCTTACCCCTCCACCAATATTTTTAATGTTATGTGGTATGAGTTGGGGTGGCGGGGTTGGTGGCCCGCCACCCTTTTTTATATATTTTTTTGTTTAATAAAAACAAAATGTGCATTTTTGGAAATTCGGTTTTTTTTACCGAAGGAGTCTTTTTAACCAGGCAACGATTTTGCCTAGAATCTAACGAGATTTGGCCCATTTCCATCCACCAGAAAATTCCAAATTGTGTCTTTGCTAAGCCTGCCCAGTCATCAAAAAGTCAACCCAACTTTGACTGCCTCAATCCCCTTCATCCAGACTCGGATTGGAGTGTCATTCGCATCGTTGGAATCAGGGCGATGAGCACTTCGATCTATTTTCAAGTTCATCACCTTTTCGCCACTTTGAATTTTGAGACTTTTCCATGCCACTAGTGTCTGGAGATCCTCTTGGATCAATCCTCCCCATTGAGGAGATTTTGGACCACTAAAAGCTTTACCAGTCAATTGGCAAGTGAGGGAATTGTTCCCTCACTCTTTCTTTTTCCAGCCACTTTTCCCTACTAGGGTGCATCCCCTTGAAACCAACTCGAAGGTATTCCACATCTCCTGATCGTGAAGTCCTAGTTCTTCTGTCAAGGATGATGTCTTCAGGTAACTCATCGAGATACTCTAGTGAAAAGTCATCAACTGTAGGAATTGTTCCCAGCTCTTCGGTGTCCATAATCAATGGTGGCTCATACAAATTTAAGTTCTCCACATTCACTATGGAGTACATTTGCATATATATTGGAAAATCGAGACGAAAGGAATTATTTCCAATCTTCTCCAAGATGGTGAATGTACCATACCAGATTGGTTGCAACTTCTTCCCTTCTCCCTTCATCCCGTCCTTGCTGATATGGAACCACACTTTGTCACCCACTTGAAATTGATGGTCGACTCGGTGTTTGTCATGTCAAGCCTTGTCCCAGGCTTGACTTTTCTCCAACTGCTCCTGTACTACTTGGTGAATCAACTAGATCCGCTAAATGAACTGCTGCGCTTTGTCCCTGTCATCACGTCCATTGGAGTCATCTTCCCTTCCAAAGACCATATAAAAAGGGTCTTTTGGCAAGTAGCCAAAGCATGTATCAAATGGTGAACGATGCGTAGATGAGTGCACTGCTCGGTTGTAGGAATGTTGTACATATGGAAGATGCTCATCCCACAACTTAGGTTGTTTCCCACAATAGCCTCACAACAAGTGCACCACGATGCGGTTTACAACCTCTGTCTATCCATCAGTCTGTGGATGCAATGTCGTGCTTCTTTTCAACTTCGTGTCCATCATCTTCCACAAGCTAGTCCAAAACTCTCTGAGAAAGTGATAGTCCCGATCTGACACAATTGATGTGGGCAACCCAAAATGGACCCAAACTTTGTAGTGATCTGCTTTTTACAAGACATTAAAATACACATCTTACTAAAATAATCAATGACAACATACAAATAGTTGTGACTTTTCATAGACAAAGGCAAACCTCCTACAAAATCCATTGACACACTTTCCCATGGATGACTTGGAATAGGGAGTGATGTGTAGAGCCTGAATTTTCTATTAGAGGGCTTTGAAACATAACACATCGCACAACCCTTTACATAGTGAGTCACAATGTTCTTCATATGAGGCCAAAAACAAAATCTTTTTACATGACACAAAGTTTTTTCAGTACCAAAATGACCAAATAGAAGGGAGGTTTGGGCTTCTTGGATTACATGCACCCTTTCTCCTGTGGGTATGCACAATTTTCCAAGGTGATACAACAATTTCCCCTACAAGTGATAGTTGTCCACCTATGAACCATGGGTTAATTTTGCGTAAATCTCCTTAAAGTCATCATCGTTAGCATATTGTTTAGCATAACTTTCAAAAGGTAACGAAGCATTATGCAAAATAACATAAGTAAAAATAGGGGGGCGAGATAGCATATCGACCACTTTGTTGCTAGTTCCCTTCTTATACTTTATTACCAGATGAAACTTCTGAAGAAAACCCATCCACCTGAAATGACGAGATTGCTGCAGCTTGGTTTGTGACTAAAGATACTGCAAGTGTTGATGATCCGTATGGATGATTGTCTCCTTGCTGATCAGGTAGTGTTTCCACTTTTTCACACTCTGGACCAAGGCATATAACTCCTTGGCATAAGTGGGATAGTTTATCACAACCTAAGAGAACTTCTCTGAATGGTAACATATCGGCTTCTTTTGCTGCATCAGTACAGCTCCCATGGTATATCCGTTGGCATCTGTTTCGATCTCAAATGGCTGTTAGAGATCTGGTAAGGCCAAGACTGGTGCAGTGCTGATCTTTTCTTTCAATGTTTTGATGGAATTATGCTGCTTTCCTCCCCATTGAAAGACTTGCTTTAAACTTGTCAATGAGTATAAAGGTGCTGCAATAATATAGAAATTGGCAATAAATCTCCTCCAATACTGTATTGCACCCAAAAATCTGCGAACCTTAGTTATATTAGTAGGTTTAGGCCAATTTACAATTGCTTCAACTTTAGAAGGATCAATTTTTAGTTGACCATGACCAACAATATAACCTAGGTAAACCAAAGATGTTTTCCCAAACTCACACTGACAATTTTACATAGAGTTTTTTTTTTTTCAATACATCAAGCACTTTCTTCACATGACATACATGTTCATTCCAACTTTTACTAAAGACAAGGATATCATCTAGATATACAAGAACAAATTCATTAATGAAAGGCCTAAAGAGATCATTCATGACCCTCATGAAAGTGGCTGGAGCATTGCAAAGTCTGAATGGCATCACCATCCATTCGAACAACCCCTGTTTGGTCTTGAAGGCAGTTTTCCACACATGCTGCTCTGCAATTCGGACCTGGTGATAACCACTACACAAATCCAATTTGGTGAAATATATAACATTCTTTAAGTGATCTATTAAGTCATCAATCTGGGGAAGAGGGTAACAAGTTTTCACTGTGATTTTGTTTAGTGCTCGATAATCCACGCACATTCTCCATGTTCCATCTTTCTTCGACACTAAGACAATCGGTGAGCCATATGGAGAAGTGCTTGGTCTTATGACCCCTTGGATCAATAGTTCCTGCACCTACTTTTTGATCTCCTTCATCTCAATGGTCGACATCCTATACATGCCAATATTTGGTAAAGGAGCGTCATGCTGCAAATGGATCTCATGTTGGATTTCCCTCTTTGGAGGTAATCCCCTTGGTTCCTAAAACATCTCATCATAGTTAGAAATTAATTCACATAATTCCTTTTTATGCACATGATCACAACCCTAGAAAGCATCGGATAGTTCTACATCTTTTCCCCTTACAATCATAAGCATGCAACCCTTACTGGAATTCACCAACCTCTTCATTTGTCCTACACTTACAAGGCTGGCATTGATTTTAGTTTGATGATCCCTTACAATATATTCTACCCCATCTTGTGATTTGGTATTTGTTTTCATATTGGAAGAAGATTGTCTTTCTATCATATAGATATGGACTCGCTAACACCATGCCACAAATATCCAATGGTATCACATCAAGTTTTACCTCATCCACTAACTTAGAAGTGATCACAAATTTAACCTTACACTACTTAGTTACTTTCAATTTTGCTTTATCATGTATCCATCCAAGTGGGTAAGGTTTTGGATGTGGTTTGGTTTCCAAGCCTAGCTCCTTTACCAAGGACTCTGAAATTAAGTTTGCTTGGGATCTGGTATCAAATAGAGTTTCCACTTTTGTATGATTTATGATAACTCTAATATGAAATAGCTCAATTCTCTTTCATTCATTAGGAAGCGACTCATCTATTGAACTAGTGCCTTCATGTGATTCATAATTAACATGAGGTGTAAGAGCACCTTTTGTTCCTGTTGTTGTGATCAGTGCTTCATCTCTCTAATCGGATCTAAGGCCTTGATGCACTGTTGCCACTGTCTTCTACTTGCCTTTTCCTCCTTACTTCTTTGGTCTCTTTTCCGGTTATTGTTTCCAACAATGATTGTCATCATGACCTTCCTTTTTGCAGTGAGTGCAATAAGGTATTTCTCCTTCATCTTTCTTGGTTGATGTCGTCCTCTTCTCCTTTCATTTTCCTTTCACTTTGGCTTTTCCATTTGGAGGTTTGAAAGGTGGTTTCTTGAAATGATCATCTCTTTTATTTTTGCCCCTATTCTCAAGATGAATTTCCTTCACACTGGCGGAGTCAATAGTAGTTGGTTCAAAATATAATAATGATTGTCTAAGGTAACTATGTAATGATCCAATATATTTAGTTACTACTTCAGGTGAGTCAAGTGCAATGCCCAAATTAAGTGCTTGTTTTCTAAATTCATCTGTAAAGATTTGAACATCCTGACCTCTGTTTTGCCTAAAGTATTGCCAATCCATTAAGGCTTTTTGTTTATAACCCAAGGGATAGAATTGTTCCTTTAACGCAGAAATGAAACTAGGCCATGAGGAAAGAAGATTACCCACAATCTTGCTGCTTCGCAATTTGCTCTCCCACCAAATGAGAGCAGTGCTACTCATCCAAAGAGAGGCCAGATGAATCTTTGCCTCGTCCTCTTCAATCTACCGAATCTTGCAATAGATTTCAATCTGCATAATCCAGTTCTTAAGCTTTTCTACATTACTTTCACCATTAAACATGGGAAGATCAAATTTGACATCTAATTTAAAGAAAGGTTTCTTAGATCCATCCCTTGAATTTCTATAATGATGGTGATGAGAGGAAGAAGAACATTCACTCATGGAAGGAGGAGGGGGTTCTTCTCCACCATTTCAATGCACAGATCCTTGTTATTCTGGATTTCCCTCTTCTGCTTTCTCCAGCCTTGAAAGCAATTGACCAACATTCTCTGCCATTGTATAGAAGGTTTTGCGAAAATGCGCTCCTCTTCATGATGAGCCTCTTCATCTGCCATGTTTCTCCTTTGATGTGCACGCCCCACTTCGGGATCGAAAGACTTTAGTTTCCCTTCGCCTCTTCAGAGCTTGTTTCTTGTTAGCATACAAACATGCAATTCACATCTAAAAATACCTGCTCTGATACCACTTGATCCAAAATATTTTTCTTATAGATGTATTAAAGAATTACATGGATAAATTGTAGCTTAACATAGAAAACTTAATTCACACATGAGAGAAGAGGAGAAACACATAAAGCATGAAAGAAGACAAAAAGACTTGATAACGGAGTTCGTCTAACTTGGACTATGTCTCCGGGCCCTGTTCGACCAATTGGGAGTCCTTGGATTTTCCCAAGTTTTTGTTGTGGCACGTTGATTGGGGATCTGATTAATAGGGAGGAGGTCGGGAGGTCAAACCCCGCCTCCTCCTTTCTACATAACAAATTTATTTATAAATAAAAAATTGGTTGGGTTGTGCCCGCCTTAGGTGGCCTGCCCACTGTACCCACCTACACTCTGACTTTTTTAGGCGGTGGTTTGTTTTTTTTTTTTGGGTTGGGTCTGTGCCCCAAGGGCTAACCCACCCAACTCCGCATTGTCTTGTTGTAACCATGGTGTGGGTTGTGGGGTGGCAGGGTCATGGTCGCCCACCCCATTTGTTTATTGTTGTTACAACCGTTCCGTGGGAGGGGCGGGGGGTCATGGCCCACCCCTCCACCAATATTTTTAATGTTATGTGCTATGAGTTGGGGTGGCCAGGTTGGTGGCCTGCCACCATTTTTTTATATTTTTTTTTGTTTAATAAAAACAAAATGTGAATTTTTGGAAATTCAATTTTTTGACCGAAGGATTCTTTTTAACCAGGCAACGATTTTTCCTAGAATCTGGCCAGAGTTGGTTGGATTCCGTCCACCAGAAAAGTCCAAATTGTGTCTTTGCTAAGCCTGCCCAGGCATAAAAAAGTCAACCCAGCTTTGACTGCCTCTATCTCCTTCATCCGGACTCGGATTGGAGTGTCGTTCGCACCATTGGAATCAGGGCGACGAGCACTTCGATTTAATGTCAAGTTCATTGCCTTTCCACCACTTTGAATTTTAAGCCTTTTCCATGCCACTGGTGTTTGGAGATCCTCCTGGATCAGTAAGTGGCGTCCTTTGGTGTTCTATCTAAGGAACTTACCTTGTAAATTCCTACATGGTATCAGAGCTATTTGAGAGCCGCATCTATTGGTGATCCAAATCCGAAGCCGTTACAACTACATATAACTATCGTTTCCTAGATCTGTTGTTTCTATCTGCTTTCAGTCCGAGAGGACTACTCTATTTTGTTAGGAGCATCTGTTCCACTGAGGAACCCCTTTCGTTTCAAGCGAAAAGGTTTCTAGTAGCCATAGCTACGACATTTTAAGATATGGAGGTATATAGTCTTTATTTGCAGTTTTAATTATTTATCTCTCTGTTTATTTCGATTTATTATCTCTGTATTTTTTATTACCAGATCTATACCTTTCATTTATGTGTATGCTCTTTACCCCGCAACTCTATGCGATCTAGGAAAATCAGAAACAGAAAGGAATGATTTTTCTCATGTGTATGCTCTTTTTCGTCGCGCCTTAGTGTGATCTCAGACAACGAAAGCCATAAGGTTTGGTTTTTTTTGCATGGCCGTGTTGGGTTGTGTTGTTTTTTGTTTTATAGGAAAAAAGGGTTTTTTCAAGTAAGCATGCACTCCAAAACTTCTGTGACTAAAAAAAAACCCCTTCCTCTTTTCCAAAAATTACTAACTTTTTAAACTAGCTCACTTGGTCCAAAGTTATTTTATGAGAATAGTGGTCTTCGGTTCAAGTCTTTCTTTTTGTTGAGTTACTTGTTCAAAAATCACATATAACTTATGTTTTAAAGTTACTTTATGTAAAAGTGTTCTCACCCATTATAAAAAGTGAGTCACTTATAATTCTAAAGTCACTTTATCTTTTATTTAAGTTACAATTTAGTGGGTAGCTCATAAAATACCATTGTAAAAGTGACTTTCACTTATTTATAAAAGTGGGTCACATAAAATATTTTTTTAATGTGAGCTAATTAGATTAAGTTTGGAAAGGGAGGATATTTTTTTAAATAAAACATTACCATTCACGTACTTCGTCGACATCTTCAACAATTTAAAAAAAAAACATAACTTCTTCATTCGAAAGTCGTTTTCAAAGCTGTTTTTTTTAATCGGCCTAATTTTTTGAGATCTTTCCATTGGAACACTTAGTTTCAGCATCTACAACTTCAGTTTCTATTAAATGGAAAGTCCATGCCAAGTTATTCTTGACAACACCAACTACTTCCAATGGGTTTCCTACATGGAGGATTTACTTAGAAGTAAAGGTCTTTATAGAATAGCCTCAAGCCAAGAGTCTAAACCTAAAGATGAAGATAAGCAGGCCAAAAGGGAAAATAGGAAAGATAGAGCATGTGGGTTGATAAGGATGTCTATTTCTCCAGACCTTAGATTCCATATCGCAGAACTTGATACCCTTGATGAAGCAATGAAACAACTCAATAAAGTTTTTGGAAATAAAAATTAAATTAGAGCCTATCAACTCGAAAATGAGTTTCTTACATTGGACCCCAATAATTTTTCTTCCATTGAAGATTTTTTGTCGAATTTCAAGACCCTTAGACTTCTCTTAGAAGGTGTTAAGGTTAGGAAAGAATAAGGTATCCTTATCTATTCCATTCTTACTAAGTTAGGACCAGTCTACTCTGTGTTTGTTTCCACTTTCCATTCTACTAGAGAAGCCTTTATTTCTCAAGGAAAAGACTACAAGTCCCCATCTTTTGATGCCTTTTTTGATTCTTTAATAAGAGAACAAGAAAAACTCTTACATCTTGGTCTTATTAATCTTGGAAACTCTTCCAATAAAGCCATAGTCGTCCAACAACAACCAAGTTCAAAGAATCCTAAGAGGAAGCATCCTAAAAAGAATGGTCCTAAACCAACAAAGGGTCTTAAGCACTTTCGGTATCAAAATGAAAAATCAATTCAACAAAATGATAAGGCAAATAAAAACAAAGGGAATAAGACTGATAGACATTGAAACTTTTGTAATTGAGATGGCCACTTAGAATACAAATGCTTTAAGAAGATGGAAACCTTGGAAATAGAAATGAAGAAGCATAACGTCCATTTGGAGCACTTTTCAAATTCAAATTCATCTTCAGGAATAACACTTTATGCATGTGGTTGTCAAGCATCTCAGTCTGGTTATGCACTAAATGTAACTTCTTCTTCTCATTCTCATGAGTGGCTCATTGATTTTGGAGCTTCTTATCACATGGCCAAAAACAAAGCCATTTTTTCTTCTTTAAATAATTGTAACACCAAAAATATATACGTTGGTGATGATAGATCTCTCAATGTTGTAGGGACTAGAACTATTCATCTAGATAGTGTTCAATTTAATGATGTATTATGTGTTCCTACCTTATCCTGCAACCTTCTATCTGTATATCAGATAACTCATTCATGTGAAGGTAAAACCGTTGAATTTTCACCTCATGATATTGTAATTAAAGACCTAAGAGATCCTAGACATATTTTAGCTACTGGTATTGTGGATGATTCTACAAGGTTGTATAAGTTTCACAACTTTGGGTCATCAACTCTTCCCTCGGTATTTGTTGCTCATAATGATGAAGTGAGCAAACTTTGGCATGAATGATTTGGTCACTTAAACTATCACTCCCTTCAAATTCTATGTAAGGAAAATATGGTGACAGGTCTTCCTATGGTATCTTGTAGGGATGGCGTTTGTTCCGGATGTGTACTCGAAAAACATCATTGGGATAGTTTTGAAAAATGTGCCTCTTGGCATGCCTCAACCCCTTTACAACTTGTGCACAGTGATTTATGTGGTCCACTTCTAGTTGTTTCATTCTCTGGCTACAAATATTTATTAACTTTCATTGATGATTTCTCTAGATGCATTTAGGTATACTTCTTAAAAATCAAGAGTGAAGTCTTTAACATGTTCTTGGCCTTTAAGGCCTTTGTTGAGAAACAATTTGGACATCAAATTCTTAAGCTAAGATCTGATAATGGCGGAGAATATGTTAAAAACAAATTCATCAACTTTTTCACTGAGCATGGAATTCAAATGCAACATATTGTTCCATATACTCCACAACAAAATAGTGTAGTCGAAAGGAAGAATTGCACCTTAAAGGAAATGGCTAATTGTATGCTTCAATCTAAAGGACTTAGTCTTAATTTTTGGGTAGAAGCAATTAGCTATGCAAATTACATAGTGAATAGAACTCCTACTAAGTTTTTAAATAATATCACTCCAGAAGAAGCATTTAGCTCAATTAAACCAGATGTATGTCACTTTCGTGTTTTTGGAAGTGAAGCATGGGCCCATATTCCTAATGAGAAACATTAAGCCTTAGAACCTAAGAGTGAAAAATGTATTTTTGTTGGATATTCCGAAGATGTAAAAGGATATAGACTTCTTCCACCTAAATCCAAAAATGTGATCATTAGAAGATATGTAAAGTTTGTTGAAAATATATCAACCTAGAGCCTAGTTCAGCAAATGTGCCACGATGACAGTGAGGATGACAATCCTCCCCCACCTTCTCAGGATCCTCCTTAATCTCCTCAACTTCCAAAATGGCTCCATGCTAACTCGGAATGCAGTAGGTGCTCTTGCAGGTGATCCTACAGATCAACAATGTACATGTTCTTAGTTCGATAGAGCCTCTCCTTTACTGGCTCAAGCTTCAACGAATTATGATCCTGACACCTTTGCAGAAGCTTTAGGCCATCCAGATTGGGACATAAATATGAATGAAGAATAAGGTTCATTATTGGCAAATGATACGTGGGATCTTGTTCCTCTTCCAAAGGGATGAAAACTTGTTAGATGTAAATGGGTTTATAGAACCAAGTTTGAACCACATGGAAAAGTTGATAAACATAAAGCTCATCTTGTTGCTAAAGGTTTTTCACAAGTTGAAGGCATTGATTATACTGTAACCTTCTCCCATGTTGCCAAAATTAACTCTATCCGCCTTGATCTTTCCCTTGCTGCCTATTTCAAATGAGTAGTCCATTAGATGGATGTTAAATATTCCTTCTTACATGGGGACTTGCATGAAGAAATATATATGGAACAACCTCCCAGATTTATACAAATATACTCCAACATTGTATGTCAGCTTAAGAAATCCCTTTATGGTCTCAAGAAAGCCCCTCGAGCTTGGTATGCCAAAATGGATAACTTTCTTTTAGATACTGCCTTTTCTACGCCTTTTCTAGGTGTCATTCTGACAATACTGTCTACACCAAGAAAGTTGGTAAGTCCCTTATCATTCTTGTTCTTTATGTTGATGATATTATACTTACTAGTAGTGATCCCAACCTTATAATCCATGTGAAGTCCAACCTTAAAAATAAATTTGAAATGACAGACTTAGGACACTTGCATTATTTTCTTGGTCTTTAAGTCGTGCAATCCAAGGAAGGTGTTTCCATTTCCCAGTCCAAGTATGCCTATGATATTCTACGCCACTTTCACATGGAATACTGTAAGCCAACCCCTTCTCCCTTTCAGTCTGGAGCCAAACTTCTAGTCACTTGTACTTCCCTTGAATTTGATCCTACCTTATACCAGAAAATTGTAGAAAAACTTTTGTATTTGACCCATACCCGTCCTAACCTTTCCTTTATTATTGGCCTTATTTCTCGGTTTATGCAAAACCCACATGAGATTCATTAGAAAGTAGCTAAAAGAATACTTCGTTATGCTCTAGGTACATTTCAGTTTGGGATTAATTATAGTGCAGAAGCATCTCCTCTATTGGTTGGTTTCACTGATTCTGATTGGGCTGGTGACCCTGATGATTAGAAGTCTACTGCAGGTTATGTCTTCACTCTTGGTTCTAGAACTATTACATGGGATTGAAAGAAACAAAGTGCCATTTCTCTTTCTTTAGCAAAAGCAGATTATCGTGGCACCATAGAAGATAGTAAGGAAGCCTTGTGGCTTCAACAGATCCTATCAGAGTTTTGCTTTCAACAGCAACATCTGACTACACTTTGGTGTGATAATCAAAGTGACATTCAACTATGCAAAGATCCAGTCCAAAATTAGCACAACAAACACGTTGAAGTACACATGCACTTCTTCAAAAAGCTCATTCATGAGCATGTTCTTGAAGTGAAATATTGTTCAATCGATGATCAAATTGCATACAACTTTACAAAGGCTCTCACAGAGGCGAAGTTTACTAAACTTCGATTTATGGTCGAAGTTCAGGAAGTTGTCACTAAGGGGGGATATACTCTAATGCCTCCTTCCTTCTCCTATTGTGTCATATTTTTACATCCTTCAATCCTATCCCAAGTTGTTCTTAAGGGGGGATGTTAGAATATTTTGACACATAGGGAATAGTTAAGTATAACTTGGTCTAGTGTAGAGTTAGGTAAAGTGTGTTTATTTACTATGTACTTTTGTAACTTACAATCTGACGGTCACGATATGTTCTAGACATGAAGTGATCCGACGATTCATTATCTCCTCGGTATTATCCACACTTGATCGTGGCTTAACACCCGATTGGTCCATGATCTCTATTTAAAGAGAATGGAGGGTCATTTGTAAGGTGACCATTCATGAGAGAGGCTTATGTAAATTTTCTTTCTTTTACATTAATAAATTGCCTGAAGTGGATGCATTGGCTCAGGTCGTGGACTGTTTCCCTCTTTGAGGGTTTTAACCATGTAAAAAATACCGATGTACTAATCTATGATCTATTTTTGAGCAGTGTCCTTTGGTGTTCTATCTAAGGAACTTACCCTCTAAATTCCTACACTGGATAGATTTCCTTAGTCAAGAATCTAGCCTGCAGCATTGTGTATGTGTAAGTTCTTTGTAGTTATTGTGTTTTGAGATATTCCTTGTATTTTTATATACATGTCTAAATTATGAATACCTCCCTAGTTAAGAGGGAGTGTTGAAGAATGTAACTAGGTTCAGTATTCATATTTATACTTGAGTCAAAGAATGAAAACTAATTTTTTATTATTGTTACAATGACTTATTAAAGCATGGGTTTCATGCTTGGATTGTCATTTTATAGGTTAAAGTCCCTATTGTGGACTTCTATGTTTATACTGGTTTATATTGAGTCATTAGAGTCATTGCCCATTTAATGAGACCCTTCTTGGGCTTTTGTATCATGTAAAAAGAATTATTATTAAGTCAAAAATGTATTTTTTCACCTCCACACGAAGTCAGCCCTAACCTGATGAAGTCGGACTACACAAGCACAATTCGACCCATAGAATAGGCTATAAATACGAGAGAAGTTTGATCTATTTGGACATCAAATCAACAAGTTCAATACACATCAAGGAAGTGCAAAAAAAGTGTGAATTTCAAGGGGAAGAAGGAAGAAGTGCAAGTCGAAGTTTTTGGGCTCTCTCTCTCTCTCTCTCTCTCTCTCTGTTATGCAAATTTACTAGGCTATTTTCTAGATCGAAGTTCTGCTACTAAGAAGGTCAAAAATCTAAAAGTGATGGGTCAAATATTTTGCTGTTGGAAGGTCTAAATTCTAGATTTTTTGGGTCGAAGTGTTTTTGATGCAAGGTCGAAGATCTATATCAAAGTTGTTGGAAGGAAGGGATGCCTTGGTGGTTGGAGGATGTTTGTGTCTAGATTAAAGAGTCTTGGATTATCTCTTCTTAAATATTAAAGGAAGAAGTTTGACTGGGTTTTCCCCTAGATAGGGGTTTTTCCCTGGTAGAGTGCCTACATCTTGTGTCTCTTGTTCTTGTGATCTTCATACAAACATAATTTGGTAGTTGCTTGATGAAAGATAATATAATAAATATATACAAGAAGCCAACATAATTCACAAGTAATTATCAAGAAAGATAAATCTAACCCTAATTCCACTAGCATTTATTTCTCAAAATTGATGGGAGGATGAGCTCAAGGGATAAGAGGTGAAATCTCCAAGGTAGGATTAGATAGGATTCAAAGTTCTTATCCAAGGTAAATGGTTGTTACATCTCTTGGAAGCTTCTGGAAGAGGAAGCTTTAGGATTCTTTTTATTTTTCCTGAATTTCTAGAATTAATGCACCCCCAAAAAGGGACAACCTGATGCTTATCAGAGCAGGTGCATGACTTAGAAACTTGTTGTTGAACGCAGGTCCCTAAAGGGCTAGGGTGCAAGGGGCCTTAAAAGCACTAGAATGAAGTAATCAAATTTGAAACATAGGGATTTGGGAGAGTCATGCTTATGGATTTGTCTAGAGATAATCAAAAGGTGTTCATGGATGTTGATTGATCTAGTTTGTAGGCCTATTGACCAGATGTGACAAACGGTCTATAAAAGTTAGATTTGTACTATGGATCGATAGAGGTGAAGAACAATACCCTTGATTGCATTTCATCCATCTAGGCTGCATGGAGTTCTTAAATATTCATGATTGTAAATATAGATCCATTTTCAATGGTTGTGTCCATAAATGAGTCTATTCTTGACATGTATATTTGTATATTTCCATGCTTGTTCTTTGAGATACTTGTGCTTTGAGTATGGGAATGCCTACCTCAATGATGATTATCTGAAGATATTGTATTCCTTGATTGTTTGTTGTAGGTATGCAACCAGTTGGTCTCTAATCCAACCTTTTGCATGATAAAGTGCTTCAGTCCTCAAACACCCTTTCTAACTTTGCACTTTAGGAGGCAATTTGTTACACGACATTTTGTCAACATTAGGAAAATGACCACAAATCCATATCTCTCACTATTCGATGAACTCTTGCAAGCAACGATGTTGGAAGCAAAACCATTCTGAAAACAACAAGAATCCTAGATTACATTGCTAAAAACCTATTTTCAAGTAGTTTCACACTTTTCCTAACAATTATCTGCACAAACAAAGTTTTAATGATTGTGGCGTACACAATCTATTGCTCTATTTTTCATTTAAAAGTGAAACAACCTTTTAATTTAGGTAAAAATAAAAAGAAATTTCTAGAATCCTTGTTGGGGAGTATTATACCAACAAGGAGGACTCGAGCCCCTACCTATTTAGGCCTCATCCCATGGTTCATGAATATATTACCTCTCATTATGGAACCTTAATCCCCATCTTTTTGGATTTGATCCTTAGAAAGAGTATCTCTAACCCTCTTCTCTTATCTTATAAATTCACTACAGATTAGAAGGGAAGGGGTTGATTTTTTTGATGTAAACTTATGTTGTCAATCTAAGGTCAGAAGCTTGTCATTTAAGAGAGGATTGGAGACTATTGGAAGGAGATATTCCAACATCAAGGGTAGGTTGTATCTCTCCTTTCCATTCAATTATACTACAAAAGAGTATTTTTTTTCTCACTATATTTTCCATTGGATATGATATATTGTATGTTTACTTTCATTGTCTATTGGTTATGATATTAGGTACTAGTCTCCTTGATCACTAGTATAGGTTGTGTTGAATCATATATATCATATGCCTTTGATTTTGTGTTTGTTAGTGTATTTGCAGGTCTATATTTTGAGCATTGAAGGGTTGTATCAAACAATAGCAGGATCTTCAACAACATTTCAATTAAAAGGTATGGATTCGATACTTCATTAATCTTATTTATGATTCAATAAAGATGAACCTAGAGAAGTATTTTTTAGTTTGTTTTGTTGTTACTATATTTAGTTATTGAGTATAGGGATATCTTGTCTTGTCTGCCTAACACCTACCCTTCCCCTTATCACTTGTCTCTACAAATCCAGAGTGTTCTTCCCTTAGTATCGTACTTGGCACACTCCAACGTCTCATAATTTCTTCATTATCCTTACCTTCGTGAAGCCCAATTACAACTCATGTTGGGCTTTATCCTTACTTGTCGTGCTTGCACTACTTATCCATCTATCATTTTTTCCCTTCTCGATACCAATCTCAATTGCGATGAAACTCTAAGCTACTACCCATAGTTGTTACACTAGCACATCTTAAACCTTATGTTCTTATCTTCCTATTGCTAAAAGACCCAGTTATGATTTACACGTTCTCAAGCATGCTTGTTAGTGCACTCACACATCCTAGCCATTGGCGTTTCTATTGACCTCTCTACTATTGAAGATCGTAATTGTGCTCAACCTAACACTAGCCTTGAGAAGCACAACTACGCTTTAACATCCAATGCATTTTGTTTTTCTAGGACAAAATAGAAAGTATATTAAGGTTTTTGAGCTGACATTTTCTCTTTGCAATGAATATATTTGAGATTCTAGGGGCTATATATTTACCATTTGTTAACATATCTTCATCTACTGAAATCATTGCACCAATAAAAAGGAAAGGGCTAGTAAAAGAATCAATTGAGAGCAATATTGAAGGGGTGTTGGATAGTCCTAAATCCAAAGTGTCAATTCCCAAGGACACAACTTGTTACATCGACAAATCGATATCTAGATCATGGCCTGAGATATTCAAGAAGTTTAATAGAAAATAAATTCTAGAGGAAGAAGAATACAAGGATGTATTTATCTATATCAAAAGATATAAGTTCTATAAAGTAGCCTCCCATTTTGTTGTGCTTCCTTGTGGTGAAACAATAAAATGGATCCTACAACAAATTGATCATGAAAAAACGATAGTCTAGAGTTCTAAAGGTGTGTCGTTGACTTTGTATAAGCTAACAGATATTCACATGTATTACAAACTGCTTAAGCCACGTGAGTATCTAAATCAAGATGGTATGCTTACTTCAAAAAGTCCATCAAAGAAATCCTTGAGTCATGATGGAAAGAGACCAATAAATTAAAACGGAGGCTTGAAGGCATATATAAGACCAATATTCTGAGGAGAGTTTATCAATATTTTATGGCAATGTTTTATATGATTTATGGATGAGAGAATGTTGAATTCTTTGAAGAGAAATAGGTCTACATGGAACATCTATGTGCCACCAAAGGGGTCATGTTGAACTAGGTTGCTCTCATAAAGGGATAAGACTACAATAAAGGGGGTGCAACATGAGTTTTATGTCCTTATATTTGTTAAATGGTATTTGTGGGAAGATGGTGTTTCCAGCAATGGGATGGAGGTGGAGATTTCCAATGATGTATTTCTTGTACACATATATTGTAAATTAATATGGGATATGGGTTACAGAGAGGTTTATGCTAATATTAGTGAACATTTCATCTCAATGTTTTATCACATTCTCTTTGATGCTAAACCACCTTGTATGTCCAACAAAGAAAGAGCATCCCTACCAACAATTGTTGATTGGTTCACTCCTCCAAATGGGACATCCATACGAGTCTTTAGTGCATATAGAAGTCCTCATCTATTGCCTCTATTTTTGATGAATAATGATTTGGGTGGATATTGGTGGCCACCCACCTATTCCACTTGGAATCCCAACACTATTTTCTATCAGTTTCCTATTTCAACAGTGTTTTATTTTTGGTAGTTTTCGAGTCCTAAACTTTCGAAGCCATTTTGAGGCCCTAAACGACATTTTCTTGGGAAACGAGAAAACACAGATCTTTGTTTGGTGACATGTGTTTGTAGTTGAAAGTTTTTTTTCCTCGAATATACCTTTATAATGAGTTATTTTGCGTGCCAAACAGAGATTGTATGCTAAAGTTATGACCCCGAGAAGTTGATGTTCCAACTAACCCCATTGGGGTGCATATCATTTGGTGCTCCATCTCCTAGGGTTAGGTTTTTGGATGTTTATGGTTTCTCGTTGTAACACAATTCAAAATTCATGCAACCATCACATCTCTTCTCAGAGATAAGCTACCATTGCCCAAGCTAGTTTGATTTCATTTTACATGTATATAATTTTCAACATTTTCTATTTATTATTTAAAGTTCAGTTTCATTGTATCTTTGTGTTTTCTATTTAAATTTGTATTTCATTTTGTTCCTTCATAAATTTAGATTAGTGGTATCAAAGTGGTCATCTATTTCTTTGTTTTTTTTTGCATGTCCCTAATCAAGTTGGGGTATAATGAGCTGGGACTCGAACTACTTGAACCCTTGTAAGATTGTCCTTGTTAACATTGACGACATCTGATAGCGGAAGAAAATAAAGATGAGGGTGCAAGAGACCTTATCAAATTATTGTTGAAGAAGCCCTCAAGTGACATAGGAATTAAATGATAGATAGTTTTTCCTAGATCCTTTGACAGATACTGATAGGTGACACATCTTCATCCAATAGTCACTTCTGAGGCACTGCCCCCTTTAAGGTACAAGTTAATTTTTACATTCCCATATTTGAAGGCCAAATAGACGCATATCTAGATAAATGGTTAAATGTATTGGAAGGATATTTTTTAGTCCATAATTTTTTTCCATAAAGAAAATATTACTTTCACACTCCTTAAAGCCATGCACCATGTCAAGGACTTGTGGGAAACTTATTGTGAGCAAAGGGCCAAGGAGGAATCCTCACTATTTTTAGTTGCACTCTCTTAGGGTTCTTTTCAATATGTTGTTAAGGAACAATATTACGTTGTTGGGAGCTATGAAGACAAGTACATAAAATGGTCCACACTACGACAAAAAAGGGACCAAGAAGTGTTAGAGTTCACAAATATATTTCATACCCTACGCATGAAGTTGGTTATCAAGGACTCTAAGCAACATTTGGTGCTCAAGTATCATGGTTGTTTGCAAAAATATATCCAATCAGAAATGGAATTCTTGGACATATCCTCGCTTAGTGCAGTATATCAATATGTTTTCATGATCAAGCAAAAATTTAAATAGAAGAAGTGAGACTTTGAATCTACGAATCTGAGGCAAGGCAAGGGCACCCCAAACCACAAAACAAAGGATAGAGCCAAAGTGGAATGACCCAGGACAACTCCTTGAAGCCGCAAGTAAAGAATAGTAATGGGAATATGAAGAAAGACATAGGAAAGTGGTGTGAGTTCCACAAGTGTCCCACTCACAACACAAGTGAATGTCACACAAATTAATCACTGGTGGTTGAGCTGAAAGCTTCAATGTTAGATGCATGTTCTAACTCTAAGGATGAATCTAATAAAGGGAAACCTGTCACTGATGCAGAACCTAGCATCATTGTTTCCACCACCAAGGTTAAGAAAAGTGAGATTGAAAATCCAAAGGAGGGTGAATGTCTCTTCTACTCACATATGTGGGTGAAGGGTGTTCTGCTATAGTTCATTGTCAATAGTGGGATTCAAAAGAACCACATCTCAATAATGTTCATTAAGCGGTTGGGCTTGCCGACACCACACCCATAGTCATACACCATCAGGTGGCTATACTAAGCGCAAGATCTCTGCGTTAACCAACAGTCATTAGAGAAATTTTGAGGTCTAAAATGGCCCCCATAAAGAATATTTTAAAATAATAGTGGAAATTGTAAAATAAGATTAGATTACATCATCAAATTTTAGAGGGAAGAAAAAGAAAAAAGAAAAAAAAAAACAATTTTTTTCAACTTGTATTTTCAAATTATATCCCTACAATTTTACTCAAATTTTGATTGGTAACACTCATTCAATGAATAATTTAATTCCTCATCCAAGGATTACCCATGTTGCATACTTCAAATGGAACTTGCGACATGGAAAATTAGAAATACATGAAAAAATGTGATTGCAATCATGTTTTCCATGTATTTCTCATTTTTCATGTAGTAGGATCCATTGAGAGTATGCAACATGAGTACTCTTTGGATGAGAAATTAAATTCTACATCCAATGAGTGCTCCTGCTTGAAATTTGAGTAAAATCGTAGGGAGATAAATTGAAAATACGAGTTGAAAAAGTAGTTTTTTTATTTTTTGTAATTTTTTAATCTTTTTACTTTTTTACTCCAGAAATTGTGAATCATCCCTCATGGTTGGCATCATCATCTTGAATCCTATAGGTTCTTATAAAGTTGATTTTGGTTCTACATTTTTGTTTTGAGGCCCATTTTTTACCTCAAAATTTCTCTAATGCTCGTGTACCCTATAACATCAACCCTTTCACAAATGAGGGATTGTGTGATGTTTCTCCCCTTGGATTCCAGACCTCATATTATAATTATTACTTTGGGAAGGAAACGATACATGATACTGGAGGTAGCCCCACCTACTACCATTTCTTTAATTTATGCTAAGCAGTGCAGTAAGATTATCTCCCAAACTGGAAAATTTGTTTTCATCTTGATTCACTCTCAAAGTAAGGGGAAGATCATGGACATATCCATGGCCTCCAAAAATGGCTCCTCTGCATAATAGAAGAAAGTGGATAAGGTTATGGAAGAGTATAGGGACATTTTATCCTCATCCATGGGGGTACCTTTGCACTGTCAAGTCAAGCATCTGACCCTTGCGCGCCTATAATTAATGGTCCAATTTGCCACCACTCTTTTTTGGAAAAGGAAGAAATCAAGGGCACATTCGACCAATTTCCTCATCTTATGGGAGCCTAATTGTATTGGTGCAGAAGAAAGATGGGACTTGGAGAGTTTGCATTGATTACTAGGCACTAAATAAAATCACAGTAAAGAATAGATACTTAATCCCATGGATTGATGAAATTCTTAACTAGCTCAAGGGGGGCTAAGTACTTCAACAAGATTGATTTGAACTCTGACTATCACCCAGTTCCAATAGAACCCACAGATGTATGGAAGACTGCCTTCAAGTCCAAGGAGGGTCTCTTTGAGTGGTTGGTCATGCCCTTCGAGTTGACAAATTCCCTTGCAAATTTTATGAGGTTGATGGATGACATCGTTCGACCTTTCACCAACTCGTTCATAGTTGTATATATGGATGGTATCCTCATCTTCAACAAGAGTTGGGCAGATCACTTTAACATATTCGACAAGCCTTCAAACTCTGCGAAAACACAAGCTATGTTCCAACTTGTAAAAATGCTCCTTTGGAATAGACCAGGTCCAATATTTGGGCTACATAATTAATGAGAAAGGCGTGCATGTGGATTTAGTGACTCTAACAGAGCTTCATAACTTCCTGGGCCTTGCTAATTTCTATCAGATATTTGTGTTGGGGTTCTCTCATATCACTTGGCCCTTCATTTAAGTTACCAAGGGCGTAGAAAAAGTATTTTTTTTGTCTAAATTGCAACAGAAGGCATTCATTGAACTGAAACATCACCTTTGCCTTGCATTAGTTGTCACCTTGCCAGATCTGCAACAACCATTTAAGATTGAGATAAATGCCTCTAATTATGCTATTTGTGAAATAATTACTCACCAGGGGCATCCAGTGGCCTATCACAGTGAGATGCTCTCTGATACTATTCAAAGGTACCCCACTTATGGTAAGGAAATGTATTCTATTGTATAGGCCTATCAGTAATGGAAACATTATATTATGGAGAAGGAGATGATCATCCACACGGATCATTGACCTCTTCAATTTATGTAGACACAATGGAAGTTGTAGAACAATCACCATAAAAAATGGTCCACATACCTACTGAAATTCTATTTGAACATTAAATATAAGAAGGGTAGCACCAATTTTTTCACAGACTGCCTCAATCAGCCCTCAATTGTGGTACTCAACACAATTCTCAACACTTGTGGGCACAATACCTCTGGATGGTTGTATTTATATGAAAAGGACTTGGAATTCACTACTACCTAAAAGATGTTGATGGTTGGAAAGTCAGTTTCATACTTCCACCTTTAGGATGGATTGTTGTGCTATCTAGGACATATTTGTGTTCCTCAAATGAGTGTACCATGCTAATTTGGGAGACAAATTATAGCTAGGTTTGACACTTTGGCATGGAGAAAACAATGGTAAAACTACAAAAGTAATTTTATTAGTCAAAGCTTAGACAATATGTTGGCAAACATATCAGATCCTACACTTCCCATACCATCGCCAAGCCAACCATTAAGAAGCATCTCATTTGCCTACTCCTTTGCCTACTCCTAACTAGCTTTGGGAATCCATCTCCCTAGACTATATCTCTAGCCTTCCTTCTACCAAGAATGGAAATGATTGTGTTTATGGTAATTGATAGATTCTGTAATATGGCATATTGGCTTCCTGCAAGAAGAGTATCATAGCAGAGGCCACTACCAATCTCTTCTTCAAAAGAGTGTGGGTACATTTTGGGATCCCATAGACCATTATATCATATCAGGATAGCAAGCTCATAAGTGCATTTTGGTCAAGCCTCTGGTCATCGTTGGACACCGATCTCACCAAGATGATTGCATTCCAACCCTAGACTAATGGCTAGACAAAGGTCATCAACAAGATGATAGTGAACATATTGAGCATGTACAACTCTAAGCATCAACGAACATGGGACAAGAGTCTCCCCTATCTGCAACACAACTACAACAGAGCTCTCCATACCTCAATTTTCCACAACCCCTTTCAAGTGGGTATGGGATTTCAACCATTGTGTCCCATTGATGTTGCAGTGCCTCTTGCAACTACACAAACATAATCTACACATGTTTACTCTGAAGTTGATAAGGCCATCAAGTTTAATGAATGCATGCAACACATTCACCAATAGCTTCATGATATCTTAGATAAACTTCAATAATACGTACAAAAAATGTCATGATCAACATCGGGTAACACATAAGTTTCAACTGGGTGACAAGGTTTGGTTGAATTTGTAGAAGGAACACATATACATAGCCCATCGAAAGCTTTGACCACTCAGATATGGGAATTACAACAAGGCTATGGGTGACAATTATTTTGAACTAAGCGTCCCTCCATTCCTTAGCTTGCACTGAATATTAATTTGGACCATCATTTACCATACTTTCCACCATTATTGGACACATTAGACATTGTTGAGAAGCTGAAACCAATAGATCTTAACCCAGATTGCATTAAACAAGTCACAACATATCATATCATGGATACACAAATTAAGAACACTTGCCAAAAGAGGATCCAACTATATTGGATTTTCAAATCTGGCAAGTGGCTCACCAGGTTCCAAGTTCAACATAAATTTCCTCACCTCATTGAGGCACTAAATGCAATGGGGACCATTACTTTTTAAAGGGGGAGAACTTCTCCAAGTCAATATTGGTGGCCACCTACCTATTCCACTTGGACCCCTATTGTAGCGGCTACAACCACCCTCCAAAATTTTTCCTTGGCCTCATTTTGGAGCCTCCCTTCCAGCCTTCACATAAGCTTTCATTGCTTCGTCAATTTCACAAGATTTAGTGTCTTTCTTACACAAAGGTAGCCATTCGGTCACAACTTGATCCATTCCCCTCATAAGTTGTTCACTGGGACTTGGTCCAGCTGTGGGCTGAGCAACTTCCCCTTGAAAATTGCACATTTCTGGAGAGAAACCAACCTTCCCTCCAGAAATTCTGCAATCCTCTATGGTAGCCTACTAGGCTCTAGGATTGTGCAATCCTTCTTACCAACACTCCCAACAGGATTTGCGTAAATCTAGGCATCAGTCAGCTGCTCTGCCGAGAAATTTCACAAATCTCCTGGGAAACCAGCCCAGCCCCTAGCCAGAAATGCGCACTTTTCTCCAGCAGTCGAGCACTCTCTTGCATGTGTAACTAAGTCAACCGATTCCCTTCAGGACCGAGAAAAATAAACTTGCATGCACAAGCTACTTCTCCTAAGGTAGCGTGCAAAGGTGTTGGGAGCGGGATCCCCCAAGGATAGTTTTGGGGCTAAAATCCCATGTTTGAGTCAAATTTTGTAATAAAATTGTAAAGACTCCATATTTTGTGGTAGCAGAGTGCGAAGGTGTAATAATTCATCAAGGGTTATCTACCCTTAGTTTTGTAAAGTAAATTCAGTTGTAAGAGATCTACCCATGGTCTGTGGACCATAAGATTGTATAAAAAGAGCTAGGCTCTAAGTAGTTAGAGAGAGGAATCATGTAAGAGAGTCGTAGCTCTGAAGTAAGAAGTCTAAGTCTTGGGTCATAGCATAGGTAGAGGCTCTGCAGCTGAGTGCACAGAGGCCTAGGATAGAAGTTTGTAGCTGAGTGCGCAGACCCCTACAACTATGTGCACAGGGTGGATAAAGTTTGTAAGCACTTGGAAGATATCAATAAAGAGAAATAATCTGGAATTTTAGTGTCTTTTTTCTATTGATGCATCTTGATATGTTATGTATGAATTCCCTTTATTATGCTTATATGATGCATGAATGAATGCAATTACATTAGATAACTGAACGCAATTATAGTTATTTGTTTATGCGGGGTTAACTATAATTGTTTAATAAGATAAGAAGGTCTCTTAGATTAATTAGGGAATCCAAATGGCACGCTGCCATAGCATCGTGAAGCTACCTGAGCAACATGCTAGGTCTACGCAAAAGTCGATCGTACCCTTTTGCGGAGGTATTGAAGGACGGAATAGAGGGCTCATCTTGTAAGCCCTAGAGTGAAGCAACCTGTGCGAAGGCAGGGATAGAGGGATTCAAATGACATCATAACCATCTCAGGGTACGAAAACTTGGTTCCAACATCCCCCCATACTACTTCAGTGAGACTTCGGTCTATTCTCTGCGGGTTGATGCCGAAAGGGCCAGTAGTGTAGGGATTTGTTTGGCTAATTAACATTGAACTTGGTTCAAGCCCCCTCAAGCCAACAAATGTTTCCGTTGCCAGGACCGGAATCTGCATAAAAGATGTGTGATGTCATATCACTAGAATCCAACTAAGAAGGAGGTTGGAGACTAGTTGGATAGAAAGATCCATGAATTTGCGGCGCAGGAGAACAGAAATACGCAACTGACAAAGGAGCAGTGGTTGGACAGATACCTATACACAGAGATCCACGAAATCTTTTTCTTCTCCTTTCCGACTAAGATATACAAGTGGATTGCAAAGCTAGAAGACAACCAAGGAAGGTGGAAACTTGACGGTCCTATTGTTTCGACCTCAGAGCTAGTACAAAAAATGAAAGCATCTGAGGACAAGATCGCTCATGATGTCGATCATTGGCTCGATCACGTCATAGGAGGATTTGTGACTGAATTCGTGGTCGACACCTCGGTCAGCTATAGTGAGGTAGAGCAACGTTTTTTCAAAGGACCGTGAGGTAAGTACGTGAAATATTTGAATACCTGGATTAAAATGCTATTGTGCAAAAAACGGGTTATGCAGCTACCTTGATGTTTAGAACTACGCAAAGCGGAAAAACTTACAGAAACGAAGGAAAAAAGGGTTCAAAGCATAGTCCATTGATTTCACCTCCGTGAGGTGATGAGAAAGGGATAGCAAAGGTTTCTCCATGAAGTGCTATTCAGTTAATAAGACAAGGATTCCCACAAATACCACCTCCTCCCACACCACCTCCAACCTCACCTCCATCACCTGCGACTTCACTCGCACCACCTCCACCTCCACTACAGTTCAGTATGGAAAATTCAGTGAAGCTACCTTTGTTCAAAGGCTTGGGAAATGAGGACCAAGACCAATTTTGGTTTGTTGTGAAATTTATATGGGAAGCTCAGGGTGTTACATATAATCATATAAAGAAGGCAACATTGGTTAGTGCTCTACAAGATCGTGCATTAACCTGATATATCAAGTACTCTAATGTTAACCTGAATGCTGGAGTGGCAGACATCCAGACAACACTAAATAGAGAATTCAGTAGGCCTAAATTTGAGGCACAGTTGATTATGGGATTCAAAGCAATCACGATGCAACCAAGCGAGACGCCTTGGGAACTAGATCAGAGGTTGAAGTGTATAACCATGAAGCCAACATGAATTTGACAGATGGACAACATCGCGAGTGGTTTGTGGCTTCGCTATTGCCACACTTAAGGGTTGCCTTTTCACAACAAATAAATATCCACTCAGGCGGAGGCCTTGGAGATTGCAATGAGACTGCATGGAACTCCGATGCAAGATCCAAATCTAGGTGTTCAATAGATCCATGTGCAGTTGAAGAATTTGTGCCTTGAGATGAAAAGTGTGAAGCTGGACATAACAGTTAAACCAGAGGTGCGCGAGGAGGTATGGTGCTTGAAATGAAAGAGTCAGGGGTGTAAGGACTCTGGACACCACATATCTCCACAATGGTATGATATTGTCCACTTTGGGCCTAAGCCCTCATGGATTTGTTTTTGGACTTACACCAAAAGGCCTCATACCAATGGAGATATTTGTCCATAATTATATACCCATGATCCTCTTCACTTCTAGTCAATGTAGGACTTTGGTCGTATACCCAACAATCCTCCCCTCAGACAAAGGACCACGGAGCCTCCCCTCAAACGACTATCCATCTATCCACTCTCTACCAACCAGGATTCTCCGCTCCAATGCATTGGAAGCACACGCCTTACATGGAACACCACCTGCCTCGAGAGCTTGCTCATCCACGGACCTCATCGTGATATTAACGGGGCCCACCACCTTCGTTCGGCGTTCTGAGGATTCATCCACTTGACTAACTTCGAATCTGGCTCTGATACCACTTGTAAGGACTCTGGACACCACATATCTCCACAATGGTATGATATTGTCCACTTTGGGCCTAAGCCCTCATGGATTTGTTTTTGGACTTACCCCAAAAGGCCTCATACCAATGGAGATATTTGTCCATCCTTATATACCCATGATCCTCTTCACTTCTAGTCAATGTGGGACTTTGGTCGTATACCCAACAAGGGGCATGACAAGGACCATTGCCCCATCTTTGAGAACTACATTGTAGGAGGATGACCGATGCCTTTAAGGCTAGAAGCTCAAGCAAGACCGAACGCGGGGCCTGCATTATGTGTGCTATATGTCAGGTAGCAGGAAAACATGCCACAGATAATTGTCATTTGCTGCAGAAGTTTGTACAGACACTGCAATAGTTGTTCTACAACTTTTGTAAGTCGGTAGGGCATGATGAGCATAATTGCAGGAGTTCTGAATTGATGATGGATATAACTCACGCCTATAGGGTTCAGACAAAAATGTGGCCCCCTGACCAGAGCGCAGGGATGGCGCCGACAGGATTTCAGGGGTGCAGACGAAGCCAAGGCAGAGGAGGACCTGACAGAGGTCGGGGACAGTTGATATGCTACAATCACATAGGACCAGGACACTATGCCCGTGATTGCACTAACTCAACATGTCCATCATGCAAGTATTGCATGTTGTTTGATCATGAAATTAAATATTGTCCTACGTTGATAGCAAGGATACGTGATAAAGGGGCGCTACCACCTCTACCAACTCAAAACCTGCAGATGATGAGGTCTGAGCCGTGCAAAGAGGATCCAAATGTAAATATAGTGCTTATAAGTGGAATTACGACAGGAGATGACAAAGGGAAATAGCGAGAAGATAGTACATGGGTTCACAAAGCTCTGGCAAAGGAGGCTAAGTTTTATTTGGAGCATGCACGTGAAACCTTCATGGAAGCTAAGAGGAGCCTCGCGAAGGTCTCCACCTCAAGAAGTAAGGATAAGCCTGATTAGGAGATGGACCCTTCTATGCTAACAAACTTCCTGGAGACCTGCATGAAGTTATTGCACGATATTAAGGCTGTGAAAGGGTTACAAGAGATCATCAATAGATGCACTCGAACCACTCCAGGTGATTCGCGCGTAGTACGAAAGATTGGTGTTGAGTCTTGAAAATGTCATTCATTTCCATTACACTTTCACTATTATGTCCATTATATCACCTCCATTTC